>VXBP01000347.1:161029-364998 GCA_013400115.1 Rhinopomastus cyanomelas
AGCAGCAGCGGCGGCGGCGGCCGCAGCGGCGCCAGGAAACAACCCGTCCCGCCCACAACGCCGCTTGCGGGACGAGCCGCGGCAAGCGCCGACAGACCCACGCCGGTAGCCGCCGCAGTAGCCGGGGCGGTGACGTCACCCGTCTGCAAACACAGCCCCCCCCACCCTCCTCGGCTAGTCGTGGCGCGAGATCGTGCGTGGCCCCACCCCTCCGCCGCGGGGAGGAGCCACGACGAGCAGGAGCACGTGGCGCACGCGCCCCCTTGTGGACAGGCGCCGGAACAGGCCGGGGGGCGCTCGGGCCGCCCGGGGGGCAGGAGGGGGGGTGGGTTGCGGTGCTTGGGAGGAGCGGGGGGTTTGGTGATTCCGTTTTTCCCACGAAGCGCAGATTTTTTTTGCCGATCTGTCTTTGAGAGCGCGCAGCCGGGCCGCGGTGAGGGTGCGCACGCAACGAGGCTGCAGCGTGAGCCTGCTAGCAGGGGCGAGCTGGTGGAGGTGCCCACGGGAAGTTCTGCCTCAAGTCGAATATGAAGAGTCTCATGATGTTTGTATGGGGTTTTTTTAATATGAAACACACTCAGATAGTTGTTGGTGGGTAGTATTTTTCCACACTCCTTTAAGTAGCTTTTCCCTCTGAAGATTACATCAGTTACAAGACTCACTCTTGCAGTTGACGCAGTTTTTAGCACCTCTGGCAAAATGAACTCGAAAACAAGAATGAGGAAATAGAAGGTATTTATCATGTAGGTAAGACGAAAATAAAGATATAGATTCTTGTTTAACTTTCCCCCCTGAGGAATGCTCACACCCAGTGGCAGAACTCCCTGCTGATGTTACTGGGCAATGCTTTCCTCATTTCTTCCAGCAGCAGAGACCTGAGACGCCTAACTGCAGATGCACAAGTGTTAGTGGCCAGCAGCAGCACAGAACTGAGTGGCCTTTCTAAGGTTACATGGGAAGGAATGTGGGAAATCAAGTGTGTTAACTGAAGTCTTCTTTCTAGATCTTCCTTCCTGTAGGTATTCTCCCCAGAGGGTTATGTGGCCATGCTGTCTATCTTTTCTGTCCTTGCACAGTTCATTTGACACGCAGGAGTACTGGGAAATACAGGGGCTACAGACTGACATCTACTGTTGTTGCAGATGCCTTCAGTCATGGACTTGTTGCTAGCACTGCACAGAGGGCAATGATACACAGAGTCACAGTACATCAGGGATTGGAAGGGACCTTGAAAGATCATCTAGTCCAATCCCCCTGACACAGCAGCATCACCCAGACCAAGTCACACAGGAACACATCCAGGTGGGTCTTAAACATCTCCAGTGAAGGAGACTCCACAACCTCCCTGGGCAGCCCCTTCCAGTGCTCAGTCACCCTCACTGGGAAGAAGGTCCTTCTGATCTTTATATGGAACCTCTGACGTTCCAGCTGACACCCATTGCCCCTTGTCCTATCACTAGGTGACACTGAGAAGAGCCTGGCTCCATCCTCCTGACATGTTACTATACCCTTTGTAACACAGCCTGTTTTTCTATCTGGGTCCACGGTGCACTGCCACATCAAATCAATAAACCCCAAAAAAGGGAAAGGCAGTGCTTGTTGGGGTGAATGATGTTGAAGAGTATGCACAACACACTTCCCCTCAGTTCAAGAAGGACACGGAGCTGCTGGAGGGAGGCCAGCGTAGAGCAACGAGGATGACGAAGGAAGTGGAACACCTTCCTGATGAGGAAAGGCTGAGGGAGCTGGGTCTCTTGAGCTCTTGAGACTGAGTGGTGACTGCATGAATGTTGATAAATATGTGAAAGGTGGGTGTCAGGAGGATGGAGTCCAATCTCTCTGCCAGAGCAGGATCCCCCTTTAACATTTTACCACTACATGCATAAAGAAGCCTTTCCTGCTGCATCAAGTCCTCAAATCTCATCGGGAAGGGAGCAGCAGTATCTTATTGGAATGTTTCAGCTGGATTGATTTAGACAGGGGGTAACATTTCAGAAAGTGCATAAATAACTTCCTATTGACACAAAAAAATCCTCCATTAGCTGAAGTCTTTGGATACCTTTCTAGAAGATGCCATGAGACTCAGCATCAGGTCTGATCCAGGAAAAAGTCTTTGCTTTGCTCTGTGCAAGGATTCAGACTGAACGATCTTTTCTTGTCTCTCTTGGACGTGAAGTCTATGAAACAGAATTTTTCGACTTGAAACCTTTCCAAAAAGCTTCATTCTCATTCTAAATATACAAGAAGTAACAGCAGGGTTATCCTTTTCCAGCTGTGGAATAAATGACTCAATTCAGCCTCAAAGCCTCTGACACGTTTCCTTTCCAATCGTGTCCCACACAAGTTACACTGAGTGTAGTTGCTCAGTGAGGAGCCCACTGCTAACCCCTGCTCTCTTTAAAGCTTTTTCCTATGTGAGTTCCTCAGTTCCTCCTGCAAATGTGTTATCTAAACAGATAATTATACATAATTTGCATTATTTTTTAATAAAAGAGACACTGGCTCTAGCATAAGGCTTAGAAGATGGGCAACTAACTTTTAGAGGGAGACAGAAACACCCACTTGTCTTTTACTTTGCTGCTGTGTTAAGGGCTATGACATGAAGTTGAGCTCCTTGTTTAAAACCCACCTGGATGTGTTCCTGTGTGACTTGGTCTAGGTGATCCTGCTCTGGCAGGGGGATTGCACTGGATGATCTTCTGAAGGTCGCTTCCAATCCCTGATGATTCTATGATTCTTGCTGCATGTGATCCATGTGGATTCTGTACGACCTGGCTTTGTTTATTCACACTCTAGTTAAAGACAGACACAGCCAGATAACATCATGTAGCGTTTATTAAGCCTTTGTGAAAAAAAACAGCCATCTTTCAGACCACTTGAAATTCATTATTTTAGTCTAAATCAAGTATTTTTTGCATGTTTTACCGGATTGGCACTAGCAGTAGAGGCAGAAGCACAAGCAAAAGCATTGGCACTTAGAGCAGGGGATCAGAAAGCTAAGGCTGCATAGATCTCAGAGGCTGTGCTACAGAGAGAACTTGGTTTAGGTGATCCTGCTGTTGCAGGCGGATTGGACTAGATGATCTTTCGAGGTCCCTTCCGATCCGTAATGATTCTATGATTCTATCAGACCTGCTAACAAACTACAGGCAGCTTCACCCTCACTGCAGTACAAATCTGGTTATTTTAGGATGTGCTACTGGATGGTTGTTTCTGGTGTGAAAAAGACAGAAGCCTTCTGGTGAATTTTCCAAGCCCAGAAGGATGGATTTTGCTTGCTTGTAAGCACAAGGAATTCATTTGCATAAAAGATTTGCAGTAGAAAAGTACATTTTGAAGTCTCTATTTCATCAAATTCAGAGCCTACATCTCCACAGCTATGCAGAAGAACAAGAAGCTGGAACTGCAGCTGATATAAATGTCTTCTCACAGAATCACAGAACATTAGGGATTGGAAGGGACCTCAAAAGATCATACAAACTAAATGGACAAGGGCAGAAAATCTGTGGAAGGTGCATTAAATCCTGCACACTGACAATTCATCCCAACACAGCTTCATTGTTTTGTATTAAATGGCTCTGAAATGCTCACAAGTCAATCAGTGCTGGTAATTTAAAAAAAAAAACAGCCTTTTAATGTGAAAAGGGACTTGTGTTACTTACCTGTCAAGTGCCTTAACATGAGAAACACAAGAAGCGAAAGGATTATGCAGAACCTAGAGCTGAGTGAAATACAAGAGCTTCCATTACATGAAAGAGCTGCACTTTGAGTAACAGAAATATGGAGAAAGCCCTGAAGTCTGCAGTCAAGAGAAACTTGAAGACAAAGCAGAATTTAGCTCAAATTCCCTTGCAAAAAGCTAGCAGCACAAAAGCACGCAGCAACAAAGCCCAGCTTGTGTCAGCTTTTAAGCTGTTGGAAATAAAAGATGCATCTCCCATTCATGAAATGCTCCTGCTGAAGAACAGTGACAGCCTTATGAAGATCATGAGAACAGTTCTACATTCCTGATTCACCAGGGGATTGTTTTACTGACTACATCCATGCAGCAGCACGTTACACACCGCTTCCCCCAAACCAGCACCGTTCCGCTTTCCTTTTAATGCCACTATTTTCCAGTTCCCCCCTCCAAATGAATTCTATCCATCCCTAAACACTTAAGAGACAAGCAGAAATAGAAGTAAAAATAAATAGCACCTGTGAAATAAGTTAAATACTTAACTAGCCCACCTCATCTGAAACTTCTAAGTCTCACTGCATAGAATAGATTTTAAAATGCTATTTTGATTTTAAACATCAACAGAAAAAACACTACTGGAATTAGTTCCTTATGCTGAGGACTTTACACTCACCATTTAACAATTGGAAAGATCTGTTCACTCATCTTTCATTTTTCTACACGGATAAGATGCGGTTCCTTCCGCTGTGGACTTCTGTTCCTGCTGGGATGTCCAGCATCAGGACTGCCCAATTTATACCCAGTGAATTGCTCCCATAGGGACAGAGCAGCCTGACCCCAAGCAGGGGAATTCAACCCACAGGAACAGATCAGCCTGACCCCAAGCAGAATTCAACTCATCAAACCTGAGCACCTATAAGGAAGTTTTCTACATGGCAGCCAGTTGCCTGAGACTCTGCTACCGATGGAAAGAAACGGACCCATACAGCGCACAACTCACCACGCCCCAAACCAGATGTCTACACCAATTTGCCTCCACTGACTGTAAAGAAAGCTTATGACTAACCAAGAAGCAGGTGTCCACACTACAGATGATGGAAGTCAATTAATATTAACTCCCCCTTAAGGCAGGTGTCCTCTCAAGGTCTGCCTGTACAGTCTAGAAAATGGAATTGCAGGGACTTATCTATCCCGAGAGGAAAGCTGCCTCTTTCACATGTCTGACCCTGCTCTGGCTGGGAGATTGGACTAGATGATCTTTGGAGGTCCCTTCCAATCCCTAATGATTCTGTGATTCTCTGGATGTGCTCTTGTGTGACTTGGTCTAGGTGATCCTGCTCTGGCAGGGGGATTGGACTAGATGATCTTTCAAGGTCTCTTCCAATCCCTAATTGTTCTATGATTCTACGACAGCAAAACACACTGCAGAAGCAGCTCTCCCCCTGCCACCTCCCCTCCCCATTTGCTGTAGCCCTGCAGTCAAAGCCATATGGGTACCTTACATCATTCTTAACCACTGGGTCATGCCAAACAAGTTTATTGTACCCGGATTTGGCTCCCACAGCAAGAGCTAATTATGGCCAATATATTAAGTACTACTGCTGCTGGCAAAAGGAATGTGTATTTATAGCCTAAGCAGGCTTTGGTTTCCTCTTTAGGCAAGACTGAGGAATTCAGATGTTCCTCAAAGTGGTTTATTATGACTGTAACAAGAAAGGTTGAGTCTCTTCCTTACAAGCATCATCAAAATGGGTTAAATCAGATATTGTTTCAAGCTTGCAGCACAGTAACCTCAAGGGGTTCATAACAAAACAGCAGAGAAGAGTCAAAGCCTCAATACTCCTATGTACACTTCAAAACTTTGACCCTTGCAGAGCAAAGATGTTGACACATGGAACAGAAGCTCGCTGCAGTGCTCAGTTAGGCTTCATCCTGCAGGAGCTGCTTATGACTGATGCCTACCCAAGTGTCTATATACAGCATCCACTCCTAAGACCTGTACCCTAAGTTGTCTTTATCCTCCCAGTTAAGATAAAAGCTGTACAAATGCATTTTAGGCTTGTACATTCTGTGAAAAAACTCATTTGCTGTGTAGATTTTCTTGTAGAATATAACAAGTGTGTCCCTATAGAAACATGGTCCCTACAGAGCACTTTTGTTTTCTCTGAATAAAACTTTTTTGATAGGAAATCCATAGATTTTTGTCCTGCAAAAGCAATCTTGCACTTAGGACAATCACCAGGTTCGACAGCTGATCGTTTAATGCTCCCTTCCACTTCTTCTAGCAATTACAGGCTGCTTGAAAGTTAAGTTGCAGTTAATATTTCTCCCCAGTGAGGCAGTCTGACATGATGTGCAAAGGCAAGCATTGCCCTGGAAGTCAGTTGTTCCCAGAAGAGATGGGCTGGCAGCATGAAAACAATTAGATACCAATATGTAATTGGCCTCTTTCATGAGAAATAAACAGGCACAAAGACAAACTGTTCCACAAATACTGAGATTACTGCTTAAACAAAGCAACGAGCCTGCAGCACAGTTAACTGACTTTCATAAACTTAGTTTCACAATTTAGAATGATTTCAGATCAGGAGTTCTTATTTCTCTGACGAGTCTTCATCTGCATTAACCTTCTCAGCCTTGAGCCACATTAATGCTGATTTTGCTGTGCCATCCCCACTCTGTTGGGAAAAGCAGATGAAGGTAGCCCAGACAAAGCCACAGAGCCCAGTGTAAGCTGTTCGCAGGTAAACAGGGACCAGAATGAAGTTTGACAGCTGTGTTGGAAGGAGACAGAGCTCAGTTAGTGCTCCAGGCATTATTAGTTCTTAAAACCTACACACCCAACAAGTCCACTGACTTCTCAGTAGGTGACATGTACTATAAATGCACTGGATCAGGTTTCACAACACAGAAAGGCTTCCTGAATCCCCCTGAAAACTCACCTGCACAAAAGGCCAGTACATCAGCCCCGTCTGAAATGAAAAGGAATCATTTGTTATTCTTATGGACCTCAAGCACAAAGACTAACTTCTTCTCTTATCACATTTGGCAAAGACCAAAACATACTTGAGTAAAGCTAATACAATGTAGATTACATTGCTAAACTTAAAAATTTGCAATGATAAGCTTCTAATCATCTTCCTGAACGTCTATGCTTGGAGTGTCTCAGTCACACTCTATGTCTAAGCATCATTTCACCCATCTGGCAGCAGAGTCTGCTCCAGACTGCACTGATAAAGCACTGGGCCAGGCTGCCCAGGGGGGCTGTGGAGTCTCCTTCTCTGGAGACGTTCAAACCCGCCTGGATGTGTTCCTGCGTGACTTGGTCTAGATGGTCCTGCTCTGGCAGGGGGACTGGATTGGATGGTCTTTCAAGGTCCCTTCCAATCCCTAATGTTCTGTCATTCTGTGACTTCACATTACTGCTGCTTCCTACCCATAAGCAAATAATGGAGTGAGGGAAAGGCTTTTGGAAGAATACCTCAAATATTTTTTCCAATTTTTTTTTTTTTTTTGCTTAGTTGGGAGATAAAAAACCTGCTTGCCTCACCTTATATGTATTCCAGAATTTCTTCCTACAGTCTGAAAAGATATCCTCTTTCTTCTGAAGAATGCTCATACCTGAGGACAGAAAATATTTACATCAGAAAATACGAGTGACACCCCAAACTGTTTCTCAAAACACATTACAGCAGCTCTGAAAGAAAAGCTGGTATCATTACAAAGACAAAGAATACCATTCTGGCTACCTAACAGAGCCACATCCTATCTCCTCATCTGCTGCCTTGGCTCTCAGCGCTGACACCACGGATGAGCTGGAATACACTTCTACCCCCAGTGCCTCTTGAGATTCAGTAGTAAGCTGTATTCCTCTCACAGCAGATGCCTGTACAGGGTATTTGTTGCTTGACAGCATCATTTCCTGGCACTTAAGAGTTTTGTTTTGAGACCAAGAGACCTGCTGCTGACGGCTGAACTGAGCAATTCTCGCAGATACGGACATGCAGCCCTCGCGAAGGGCTTTGGATTCTCTGCGATGAATTCAAAGCCACGGGCCCATCAGACCGAGGCAGGATGCACTGACAGCGGCGCGGCTATCCAACGCACAGTCGGGGAGAGACACGGGCAGGGGCCTTCGCAGGCCGCCGGCCGCTTCCCGGGCCCCGAGCGCAGTTCTGCCCCCTCGCAGCTGCGATCCCCGCCGGTGGGAGGTGCCCAGCCGCCCGGTCCTGCCCGGGCAGGGAAGCGCCGCAGCCAAGGGGCGGGGAACGGCCGAGGGACACCCGCCGCGGTGGGGCCGAGCGGCGGCACTCACCCGTGTAGAAGGCGAGCACGGCGACCGGGGCGCCCAGCAGCTGGTCGCAGAGCACCTTGCCGATCACGGCGGGCGGGCGGCGGCCGGGCAGGGCCCGCTCCAGCGCCCGCAGCCACACGTAGCTGAAGTTGCCGTGGAAGGCGAGAGCCACCAGCGCCACCCGCCGCGTCTGCGCCCAGTCGTGTGGCTGCTGGCCCCGCCACCGCTGCTGGGTCGCGTCCCCCGCCGCGAAGAGCCCCCCGTACAGCAGCACGTTGCAGAGCCAGGGGAAGCGCTGCACCCCGGCCCGCAGCAGCGACCCGGCCATCGCCCGCCGCCGCTTCCGCCCTCCGCCGCCGTCTCCTCCTCCGCGGGCCCGCCCGCCGCCGCCGCCGCCTTCGCCATCGCCGCGGAGCCCGCTCTGCCGCCGCCGCCTCACTGGTGACCCCTGGGCAACCCCCCCCCGCCCGCCTCCGGTTCGAAACGGCTGCGCGCTCACCCGGAAGAAGGCCCCTGGCCTGAGGGGCCCCGCGCAGGCCTTCTGGGGGCCACTAAAGGACCGGTGGAAACCGGGCCCTGTTTGCTCGTCGTCCTTAAATTACCTCCTGTTGCTTGCCCGCTTGAAGTTCACATAGTGACCTTACAGCTAGGGGAGGTTGTGTCCTGCAGGACCGCTCAGGGCAACTAACAGCTCCAGAAGAGCAGGGAATTTCCTCTCAGGCCTGGCAATGGGCTCAGGCCTGACTTGTCCAGGTAGGGTTAGGGTTACCCCTAATAGTACCTGGGTTTGAGACTGTCACAAAGCCTTCAAGCAACTACTGTAAGGAGGTGCGTGTGGCTTGTATATTGAAACGTGTTTTAGTAACAGAGCGAGCAGCCCCGTTCACACGGCGGCAGGGCCCCTGAGCTGTCCTCATGCCCTGACACAGACCTGAGAGAAACAGCATCGACGGCACCTGTAAGTCGTGCTATTACATGATATAAACGGCGCTAAAAGAGGAATAGGCACCGAAATTTGCTCCTGCTCGAAAGAGCAGCAATAAAGCTCCGGGAAACAGCGTGTGGCTCTCCGGGGAGTGCCAGTCTGACGAAAGTCCGCTGCGCTCCCGCCTGCCCTCGAGTTAGGGGCAGCGACGACCCGCCGCCGTGGGGATTCGAACCCGCGACACTGAGGCGCAGCGGTCGCTGACCGCCCGGGCTGCGCTCACCACGCATGCGCTGGTACCTGTCACCTCCGCGGTGGCTACCCGGGACTGTTCCACCGGCGGGACGGGGCGCCAAGAGGCGGCCGCGAGCCGTGCGTGGGGCAGAGCCGTAGGGCCACACTCTCCCAGCCCCGCCGCACAGCACAAGGCGCCGCTGCACAGCGCTAGGGCCCGTCGCGCCTTCAGCGACGCCTCTGCTCCGGGCCTGAGCCTTCGCCTCCCCGCCGCCGCCGCCGTGGTCTGTGCCGCGGGGCGGGCCCGCCGCCGTTCCCTAGGTGAGTGCGTTCCCGCCCCGCCCGCCGCGGCCTCGTCTGCGCTGCCAGCGTGGAGCCGGCCCGCGCCGAGGCGGAAGTGCCCGTCGGCGAGGCGGCGCGCCCCGGGGACCCCGCCGGCCATGGAGGCGTCTCTGGAGAAGGTCCGTGGGGCTGATGGGGAGGGAGCGGCCCGGGGCACCTGCGGGTGGGGGCTGCTGCGGGGCATGAGGGGCGGGAACTCCCTGGCAGGGAGGGTGTCGAGGGCTGGGGCCAGCGGCGGGTCGGGGCACGGTGGGCGCCTCTCCAGTGCCCTGGCTGCGGCCGGGTCGCGGGTCCGCCGGGGGACTATGCGCGGGGGCCCGAGCCAGGTTCGCCTCTCGAAGCCTTGAGTCACTCGTGCAGCCCACGGACGAGCCCCAGCCCGCTCCGCAGTCACGGCGTGTGTGGGGACGTGTCCGGTTCCGCGTCCCGGATCTATAAAAAGTCTAAGTGACTCTCACAAATGCTGTAGGAACGCGGGGTTGGTTTGGGCTCCCGAAAAGAAGATGGAGCTTGTTTTCTGGCCATGTTAGTCTGTAGCAGGATTGTAAGGTTTAGCTTTAAAGAAAACCTTCTGATAGAGGTTTTTACTACCTTGTGCTTGCTCTTTTCAGTCAGTTGCACCGTACAAGGCCAATATTGATTCTATAAGTGACAGTACTTCTTTTGCCTTTGTCACTGTGAGTCAGAATCTGGCAGTTAGCGGGGACTTGCCACGCTTCTCTGGGCTTCCATGGCACCTGCTATGCTTCAGAGGAGCTGCCCTAGAAGTGAGACTGGAAAGGCTGCTGATAAGCAGCGTGTCACCATTGTGTGTCTTTGAGGACCGTGTGTGTCTGACATAACGTGTACTTCATGTGCTTGAGAGATGTTCATAGAATCATTAAGGTTGGAAGAGACCTACAAGGTCATCAAGTCTGACCATCAACCTGACCCCACCATGCCCACCAAGTCATGTCCCCCAGGCCACATCTGCTTGTTTTTGGATACCTCCAGGGACAACGATTCCACCACCTCCCTAGACTGCCTGTTCCAATACTTTGCCACTCTTTCAGTGACTAATTTTTTCCTAATGTCTAATTTGAATCTCCTTTGGCACAGCTTTAGGATGTTTCCTTGTGTCCTATCGCTAGTGAGATGTTAATGCGTCCTTCCTCTTTGCATCATTTACTGTACACAGAGCCTGTTCATGTTTGTGTAGTCTTTGGAATTCTAAAGAAGTTTGAATGACATGTGCTCTAGTAAACTGTGTACTAAGGAATTTCTGATGGGGTTAATGAGTTGGTAGCAAATTGATGTCACAGAATCGCAGAACATTAGGGATTGGAAGGGACCTCGAGAGATCATCCAGCCACAGCAGGATCACCCAGACCAAGTTACACAGGAACACATCCAGGCGGGTTTTAAATTCCAGAGGAGGAGACTCCACAGCCCCCCTGGGCAGCCTGTTCCAGATTTTGGTATATTATCATCCACCCCTGAGGAATACATTGGGGTTTGTGTATTAATGTGGTCTGTCATAAGCAGTATTAGAATTAATTTTCTCTGAAATCCAGAAAAGTTTTTTGGGGTGAACTTCAACTTTAAGTGTTTCTGGAAGCCCAGGTTAATTTCAGGAGACTGGCTAAAAGAGCTATGATTTTTTTTTTTGTTTTCCCCTTTCCATTTGTATTTTTATAGAAGTGACTAATCTTCTTTTTTCTTTCTATTAATATTTTTATAGAAGTGACTAATCTTTTTTCTTTCTATTTATATTTTTATAGAAGTGACCAATCTTCTAAGGGATTTAACATTTTTAATTTCAAGTTAGGCAACTCTGGTAAAACAGAGCGAATTAGTTCTTTGTGAGGTGTTGCTGTATCCTCAGCAGTGTTTTCCCTAAACATGAAAAAAACCTGTTTTGGTTTCTCACTCAGGCTGTGACTTTAGTCTTTTGTTAGTGTGGGAGTTACCACAACATCCTGATAACTTCAAGGAAAACTTGTGGTAGCAGGCTAGCGTGCAGATCCTGGTGCAAGGCAGGGAAGTGGTAAAGATTAGAAGAACAAATACCTGTAAGCAGAAGCCTCGTGGTGGTACGGTGCCATTTTCTTACAAGCCCAACAGTCACTAAGCTGCTTTTTTGTTTGTTATCTAAACAAGAACAAATTCTTAGCCTGGAGAATAAACACCATGTTCATCTGGCTGAAGAATACTGATAGTGTGTGCCATTAACTTTCTGTCGGGAATGTTTATTTGGAATTTGATGGTAAAACTTTCTTCTGGGCAAATAGGGTATTTTAGTGGCAAAATGAAGCAGCTTCTCATGAAATACTTAATGAGCTGTCAGTGAGTTTCTTTGCCAGCTCAGTACTTTATTCAGACTGTTTAAGTGTTGTCCCTTTCTTGCTCTGGGGGTACAGCCTACAGAAATGCAAAATTCGGATTGTAAACCGTAGGTATGTGAAGGAATGTTGTCATTTATGAATTTTGACTCAAAATTCAGTCTTATCACAACGGGAGAGCAGCCCTTTATCCTTCCCCGTTTGCCGGGTGACCGCAAGGTGTGACAAGCTGCCTGTAATACCAGAAACAGATTCCAGTTCAAAGTGCTTGAAAAGCAATAACAGATTAGCTACAATATGGGGAAGTAGCCATAAACCTACTGCAGGTTAACCTCAGTGAACTGGATTGATGGAGTGTAGCAGTGAAGGCTAAAGTAGTATTTAATGCAGCTGTTTCACCCCCCTCAGAAAGTGTGTTGTCCTGTGATTCACGCAGCAGCACTGGAGAACTTGGTCACCAACCTTTTGAAAACACGAGAACATGGGGAAAAATACTCTGCTTATTACTGATTGGGGTTCATACACACTTTGTCTCGTGTACAGATGTCACCAGAGCAGTGTGCTGCTGTGTTATGGGGTGTCATTACAGTGTGTGCAGAAACCTGGCTGAACTGACTGGCTCATTGCTGCACCTTTGCCACACCTGTTCTTCCTGCTGTTTAAGACAAGGTAGATAGTGTTGCCTCTGTGCCCTTTCTAGTGTGAGCAGAGAAGGAAGCAAATGCAGAACTGAGCACGCAGCAGTTAAACTTTTTTCTCCCCATAGGTGAAAGGAGACAGTAAGCTGCTGCATATTCCACCTAGCATTTGGAAAGAAAAAATAGAGGGGATTTAGTTTTCAGTTAAAGCCACGGCAGAATTGGACAATTTTTGGGTTTCATAATGTTTTTATGGAGCTTAGTGTAACTTCCTAGGACTTCTGAAGCTGTATTTTATGTATTTATTCTGGCAGCCTCTTGGCAGAAGGGTTGCATGCATGTGTAATTACCAGTAAGTGAGCTGGGATGAGTCACAAGGTGAGCGTGTGTGGGTTTTAGCACTGAGGTGTGTAATTCCAGCAGGTGAATTTTTGGTTGATCGCAAACGAAAGCGGCGCAGAGCCCTTTTAATATTCCCTCTACATCTTGTGTCCTCATCTGCAGCGGATCTGTTTGAATATTGGCGTGTGGTGCTGAGAAAGGGCCAAGCACATAACTGCCTTTCAGCCGTCGATCATCTTTTATGGCCCCTTGAATTCAAGTATGTGAGATAGTCACAATCAGTAAATTATGTTCAATCAGTTGCTCCCTTAAGGGCTCCCTGGAGCAAAACTGACCTGTTTGTTTGAAGTAAGAGTTTCTTTGATGCTACTGCAACTTGAATGTATGGAAATACTGCCAGTGATTATATTTAGGTTCTTCTTGAAGCTGTGTATATTGTATTCCAAGCATCAGATGTCTGCAGGGTGTGTATTTTTGTTATCTCTGCAACGAGGTCTTGAACTTCCTGTGACGCTTCTGCTTTTCTTAAGAAGAGTCCGTTTGAGGAGCAGAGGAAAGGAAAACAGACTTGGTCCAGTCTTGTTTAACACCTTTGTCAATGATCTGGGTGAGGGGATAGAGTGCACCCTCAGCAAGTTTTCAAATGACACCAAATTGGGCAGAACTGCTCAGTGGAAAAGACCTGGGAATGCTGGTTGACAGTGGTTGGCCGTGAGCCAGCAGTGTGCCCAGGTGGCCAAGAAAGCCAACAGCATCCTGGCCTGCAGCAGAAATAATGTGGCCAGCAGGACTAGAGAAGTGATCGTCTCCCTGTACTGGGCACTAGTGAGGCTTCACTGGGAATATTGTGTTCAGTTTTGGTCCCCTCAGTACAAGAAGGACATGGGGTCCAAATAAGATCAACAAAGCTAGTGAAGGGCCCAGAGGACAGGTCTTGAGAAGAGCAGCTGAGGGAACTGGGAATGTTTAGTTTTGGAGAGAAGGTGGCTGAGGGGCGACATTGCACTGGGTTTTTGTGACCCAGGTGCAGCACCCAGTACTTGGCCTTGTTGAAGCCCATACAGCTGCCTTTGACCCATCAATCCAACCTGTTCAGGTCTCTCTGTAGGGCACCTGGCTGATGCATGAATTTGTACTGAAGATGTTGTGAGGACAGCAGTAAGATGAATGGGTTTTTGTCCTTTCTGAAGTTGCCTTTTCTCTCCTGAAGATGGTTGACCCTACTCTGGCAGAAATGGGGAAGAACCTGAATGAAGCCATGAAGATGCTAGAAGACAATCAAAGGTGAGTGCAAAGGATGGCAACTACACAAACCGCTGTTGGTGCTAGGGGAAGGATTATTAATGTTGCTGTCACTGAGAAGGAAACAACTCGTTTTCCTGGGAGTTTAGGATCATGTTGTCATTCTGAAGCCTACACCTATGAAAATCACCATCGTTTCTCCAACGATGGGGTTTTAAAACTAAGCGTACGTATGTTTTTGTGCATGTGCTGTAAAATTCAGAGCAAGTCCACCAGGTCTGTCTGTTTAGAGATGATGGAGTCTTTTCTTACTGCTGTGCAAGTAACTTTTCAATCCTATGTATGAGATTCTCTGTGAGTTTGGCATTTTCTGTTAAAGAACCAAAACTCCAAAATTTACAGACTCGCCAATTCAGTCTGAACTAAACTGTTTTTCTTGGTCTTGTCTGCTTAATTTACAAAACCAGTTCCGATGAAATAGGTTGCAAACTTGTCTGTATTTGTGTCTGCAAGTCAAAGTCAGCTTTGTGTTTCATGTAGTAAAATACAAGCAAAATCCATAATTTATTCTTGTTTCCTTAATGTAGAAAAGTGGAGGAGGAAAATGAAAAGAAGTACGTGCGGAAGGATATTCCCGGACCACTCCAAGGCAGGTAGGCAATGACAACTTTTAGATAACTCTCTTTACTTTCTCAGAATCTGTAGAATGCAGGTCATGCTTGTTTTCCAAGCAACTTCAGTGTCAGTGTAAATGTGGACACTTGCAGGGCCAAGCACTGCATCAGCCCTCCCATACTCATGTGGAGGGGAAAAGAGTGTTTATTGTCCTACCAGTGATTTCCATACATGTGTAGGAAAATTAAAAGGAGGTTTTGTCCCTGGTGACTGGAATTGTGAGCAATGGGAATCTAACAAAGTGTTGTTGCCTACAGCTGTAATGTAGACTTCAACAACCAGATTAAAAAACCCCCTGAGACCGATTAGGTGGAAAACATTAAGAGAACCACCTCAAAATCACAGAACAACCCCCCCTCCCCTTTTCCAGTCTTTGATCTGGGAAAGAACAACCTCACGTACCAGTATAGGATGGGAACTGACCTGTTGGAGAGCAGTGTAGGGGGATGACTGGGAGCCAGCAACGTGCCCTTGTGGCCAAGAAGGCCAGTGGTGTCCTGGGGTGGATTAGAAGGGCTGCAGTCAGTAGGTCAAGAGAGGTTCTCCTCCCCTCTACTCTGCCCTGGTGAGACCACATCTGGAATGTTGGGTCCAGTTCTGGGCTTCTCAGTTCAAGGACACAGAACTACTTGAAAGTGTCCAGTGTAGAGCAACAAGGATGATGAAGCAGTGGAACACCTCCCTGATGAGGAAAGGCTGAGGGAGCTGAGTCTCTTGAGCTTGGAGGAGACTGAGGGGTGACCTCATTAACGTCTATAAATGTGTGAAGGGTGGGTGTCAGGAGGATGGAGCCAGGTTCTGCTCAGTGACATCCAGTGATAGGACAAGGGGCAGTGGGTGGAAGCTGGAACACATGAGGTTCCATTTAAACGTAAGGAAAAACATGTTTACGGTGAGGGTGACAGCACTGGGCCAGGCTGCCCAAAGACATTGTGGAGTCTCCTTCTCTGGAGGTACTCAAAACCCACCTGCATGCGTTCCTGTGTGACCTAATGTAGGTGGTCCTGCTCTGGCTGGGGGATTGGACTAATGATCTGTCAAGCTTCCTTCCAGCCCCTAGCATTCTGTGCCTGTGTGACATGTGTCCAAATGTTCATCTGAGCTCACATTTCTGAGGTGTGCTGCTGTAATACAATGTCCCAGGTGGCCTCTTCATTAGCTGCTGGTACTTATTTCTCATTTTTATTTGTTTTGATGTGATTTTTTTTCCCCTCTTTCCCTCTCCCTGTTTTGCCAGTGGCCAGGATATGGTGAGCATACTTCAGTTAGTTCAGAACCTGATGCATGGGGAGGAGGAAGAGGAAACTGCACAGGCCTACCGGTAAAGCCACTATGAGTTACTGTATGTGGAAGATACCTTATTTTGTTATAGATGTATTTGGTTATAGTCTGACTGTTATAGATCCTACACATTGAACTATTTAAAGTGTGAAAATATTGCACAACCATTGTACTTCTTCAAGGCAACTTACATTATATGGTGAATCAGAAGAATGCTTTAGGCTTGGCTTTCTTCAAATTATGGAGCTTTCATTACTAATTACTACACTGAGTTACACAAAGGAATAGTTTCTGACATGACAGCTCATTTTCTGCTTTGTGAAAGTCTTAGAAAACTTGAATACAAATGGTTTTTTAATCATCTTTGCGTGTAGATTTTAAAGGAAAAGAGGAAATGGAGTTATTTCTATTTGTCTGTAAAGGTGATATAATAGTAAGATTATTGAAAGCTAAAATGTGAAAAATGAATTGGAGGTTTAAAACCAAATCCAAACAACATCCTCCCTCCCCAGCAAATCAAAAAACTTCTAACAAACTAGTGAAAGCTGTGTATCTAAAGATACCAGTAGTGTGTCTCCCGAGTCTCTTCTGTATCAGGAGAGAAGAGTGTGTGTTTCATGCACTTGGAAGTCCCCAGTGAAGATAAGGTGCTTAGTTCCAGCCCATGCTGGCTGATTGACTTGAAAAGAAGCCATGGTGTTACCATGAGCAGCCAGACCCAGTTTCAGTGTGTCTGCACCACGTCAGGAAGGTTGCTGTGCTCCAGGATACTTCTCTCTGCTAGACAATTGCATGTGAACAAGTTCTGCCACTCCATCCAAATGGATGACCATTGACGCCTGGAATTACTTGCATTAAGCTGGTGGTTACTCTCTTCTGGCTTGCAGACTTCAAAACGTTGGTGAACAGGGTCACATGGCTCTGCTGGGACATAGTCTGGCTGCTTATATATCCGTGCTGGACAGGGAAAGGCTGAGAAAGCTTACCACGAGGATCCTTTCCGATACTACTCTGTGGCTCTGCAGGCTTTTCAGGTGAGTCACTGAAGGAACCACTGTGCCACAAACTTACAGCAGTGTCTGAAAGTTCTGAAACACATCACGTGGTAAAGAAGAGACTGCTGCTTGAATGGTGGGAACTGTGTGGCTGCATATGTTTAGAAGAGTTTTCAGTTAACTTCTCCTTTGCTCATCCCGTGTCCACTGTGTTTTTCTGGACGTGGCAGGTCACACTACTGAAACTGACAGTACAAAGACGCCTGTTTCACCCTACTGCATGGATCTCTTCAAGTGTTCCACAGAGAAGAATGGAAAGCAGAAAGTGTGGGTGTGTTGGAGCAGGGGGATTCACTGATTAGAAATTCCTTTCTATTTTTTTAATTTCCTTTCTGAAGCAAAAGAAAATCCAGCTCAACCCACATTCTCCCTGTCAGAGTGCTGCATCTTTGATAAAATCTTGCTACTGAGGAGTTTATTTAGTTGTTGGAATTACAAAGGATGTGCCTTATATTGATGGGCTCACCTCTCTCAGAGTTATTTTCTAAATTCAAGATGTCTATTTACAAGCCTTTTACAACATGTTGGAACCTCACGCAGTATTGAAAGTCAAGAAGTTGTGGGTAGTGCAGCTAGTCTGGCAAATGTACATGCCTGCAGAGAGTGTGTCAGAGATGCTTCTAAATGGCATGGCTAATGAAATATTTCTGGTTTGTATCCAATATTATGTAGCATTATGACTCTGTCATTAATACTGTTAATCTGTTGGGTCCCTGAGGAACACCACTTGCAGCTGGGCACCCACTGGATTTAACCCCGTGGCCTTTTGGCTTCGTTGGTCATACTTACTGGTCTCTTCTCGCAGGTATGAAAATGGATCGGCGTATTACCATGAAGATGATCGGGAAGGACTCCTAAAGATCTGTCGACTTGTGATCCACACGCGTTACGAAGACTACACCATAGAAGGATTTAACGTGCTGTACGCGAAGCAGCCCGTCATCTACATCAGCTCTGCGGCCAGAACAGGCTTGGGCCAAGCTCTCTGCAATCAGGTAAAGCTCATCAGTGAGGATTTTAGCTGCACGTAGAATCTCCTTGGCTTCGTGTTGCCCACTTGAAATTCAGATTTAAAGAACACATTCAGACTTTTCCCACAAGAGACTGGTGCTTGCGGGGCAGTCTGAGACACTGCTGACAGCAGACTTGTCAATTGGCTGGGTACGGGGTGAGTTTTCCTTTAGATCCATGTGTCTGCCTCTAGCTTTCATTGTTAGAACTGAAACTGCTTTGAGGTTTCTGCCAGTACTGCTGTAGTGACTGAGTACAGTACTCAGCAAGATGAGTTTGCTCTCTCTGCAGCTCTCTGTGCCTTCCCCTTTCCTCATGAGCAGATTCATCTCTTCTTTAACTTTCTATGGCCGTAGTAGATTTTTTTTTTATAGCTTAGAAAATTCTATACATTCCTAAGACTTAAGGTGATCTGTCTGCCTGTTGAAACACAGTATGAAAAGGGGCATTTAGAAGAATGAAGTGGCCAAGGAAAGAGGGTAGAGTTTAGGCTGTTGTATGGGTGATGGGTATCTCATTAGAAAAACAGGATGCGGTTGACAGGCTAACCAGGAACTGACCGCTGTTTATTTCTGATTCTCCTGTGCTTTCTTTTCTCTGCAGTTAATTTGTTTGTAAGTCTGAGAGGAAACTTACTTTGTAATGTAATACCCAGCTTTTTATTGTCATGTCCCCTGTGTATTTCTGTGACTAACTCAAACCAGGATGTCTCACTTGGTATTGCAGTTGGGGTTACCCCTTTCCTGCATGTGCCGTGTGCCGTGTAACACGATGTTTGGATCCCAACACCAAATGGTAAGTTTGTCTTCCTTAAGAGATTGATTGCTTTTGTTTTGTTTTCTTTTCTTCCCTTGAAGCCTCATTTAATGAGGGTCAAGTATGTTGGTAGGAAAATCTTGAAGTACTTACTTTTTCAACTTTGAAGTCTTCTGTGTTAGAATCACAGAACATTAGGGATTGGAAGGGACTTCAAAAGATCATCTAGTCCAGTCCCCCAGACACAGCTGGATCACCTAGACCCAGTCACACAGGAACACATCCAGGTGGGTTTGAAACATCTACAGAGAAGGAGACTCCACAGCCCCTCTGGGAAGCCTCTTCCAGTGCTTCGTCACCCTCTCTGGGAAGAAGTTCCTTCTCAGATTGATGTGGAACCTCCCATGTTCCAGCTGCCACCCACTGCCCCTTGTCCTATCACTAGATGACCCTGAGCAGAGCCTGGCTCCATCCTCCTGACACCCACCCTTCACGTATTTATAGACATGAATGAGGTCACCCCTCAGTCTCCTCCAAGCTCAAGAGCCCCAGCTCCCTCAGCCTCTCCTCATCAGGGAGGTGCTCCACTCCCTTCATCATCTTTGTGGCTCTGCTCTGGAGTCTCTCCAGCAGCTCCGTGCCCTTCTTGAACTGAGGGGCCCAGAGCTGGACACAATAGTGTACAAACCCTAGATGGAATTCTGAAAAGTCAACAGTTTCTCTCTTGGTCTTGTCACTTGCAAGATATTTTAATGCCATCTAGTAAGGTGGGTTCAGTCCAAGAGTTCTAGAATAGGTGTGGTCAAGGGTGTGTTTACAAACTCCTAGCCACACACGTGTATTGTATTTTCACACATGCTGTGTCTGAACCTCAGGTTACTTAACCTTTGAGTGAGAACAAAAAACTGCCAACAACAAGCACATGAGGAACATCTTCCAGAACCACAGAGTGCTCTTTGCTTTCACTCACAAGGCATTTTTGCAGTTCAGCAGAATCAATTCTGTGTTGCTTGACAGACATATTTATTAATACATGTGTTTTTCTTACTGATAACAGGATGTTGCTTTGTTGGACAGACTGATTAAAGACGATGTTGAGTCTGGAAAGCTGCCTTTGTTGCTTGTGGCCAATGCTGGTAAGTGCTATGGACAAACAATAACAGAACAGCCTGCTGTTGCATGAATATAGATCACATCCAAAATACAGACGTAGTTATTAAACGACTTGGCGACTGCAAGTCAGGAAATGCCAGGGAATATCTAAATGATGAGGAAATCATTATCTCTGTGGAGGTGTTGGGTTTTTTTTCATTTGGAATGTACTGCTGCAGTTCTGCTTATCACAGAATCACAGAACATTAGGGGTTGGAAGGGACCTTGAAAGATCTGAGATGTTGATTTTGGTGTAGTTTCCTTTAGCTGAAGTCATACTATGAACGTGAGATCATACTATGAGCTAGATGATCTCTGAGGTCCCTTCCAACCTTAACCATTCTATAATTCTATGATATTAAAGATGTCTGTGTTTCTTCTCTGAGGCTATTAGCCTTTTAGTGCTCAGTAGCCTTCTAGTGCATCTAATTTCCTAAGTATTTTTTGCTTATATTGACAAGCAAAACAAGTGTCTTTATTTGTCTAGAATTCCAACTGCTGATCAGTTACCATGAGCCAGATAGAATGCTGTTGTTGTGGGCTCTTTTTAAACATCCTCTTTCCTGCTCTTGAGTGACTTTTTTGACAGCAGCACAGGAGGTCCTTTGATGTGGGTCCTCGTTTCCATGCTCACCCTTGGTCACTGCCTTTTTTCCTCTCCCACAAAGGGACACCAGGTGCTGGGCACACGGATAAACTTGGCCGTTTGAAGGAACTTTGTGAGCAGTATAATATGTGGCTCCACGTAGAAGGGTATGGAACTTGAAATGTATTTCTGTATAAGTGTGTTCTTTAAAAAGTCTAATTACTGGACAGCACAGCTTTGCAGCTAGTAGAGAACCATCTTTATTGTTGTCACATTAAGCTTTTTGTATGGTTGTGATTTTTGTCAGTGAGATACAAATTGTTTTACCTACACAGGAGTAATCAGTTGGAGTGTGTTTTCTAGCATAGGTTGTTTTCATCACTTTTACTTGGGTGGTAAATGATCTGCCCTTGCTTTGAAGAGCCTGGGCTATGAGTGAAAAGGGAGATGCTGCACAGCAGTGGAGAGTCAGAAAGGGACATGAGATGAGTGTGACAGAGATGACTTTTTAACAAGCGTTGTGAAGAAGACTGCTGCAAGTGCAGTGTGCACCATCCTGTGAGAGGGATTAAACCGAGAGGAAAAGAAAGTCAAGGACTTAGACAATATTAGTGAAGGCTCCAGTGCTCACAGATTCCCTTCTTTTACTTTTGAGCCTGGAGTAGAGACTCTGTTTCTCCTGGCGTTTCGTTGTGTAGTACTACATTTGCTTGCTGCACCAGACTGGTGCTGAAGTCCTTACGGGTAGGACTTTGGGGGATGATTTCTCAAAGGTTGGACTGAAGTATGTTTAAATTGAAATGTCAGCCTGGGAATATAAATAGCAACAGCTACTGCAGTGTTAATGAAAAATAGACAGACAAAAATTACCTCCCTTCACGTGTTTGCATTAACTGTTTAAATTGAAGGTCAAAATGCGGGCTAATAATTCATGTTAAACATGTGCTAAACCCATGTTCTTTTTCTAGTGTGAATCTGGCAACTTTGGCTTTGGGTTATGTCTCCTCTTCTGTCCTGGTATGTTTTGCTATATCTGGAAACTTGTTCACGTGCCACAGATGTTAAGGTCTTGAGCTAATCAAAATACATACGGCTTATGTTCTGCTTTATTGTGATAAACCTCAGGCCTCAACAAAATGTGACAGCATGACTCTTACCCTGGGTTCCTGGTTGGGTCTCCCAGCTGTACCTGCGGTGACGCTCTACAGACATGAGGATCCATCTTTGGTATGTTTACGCTCCCAGTCGTTGGCAGGACCTTGACGTGTTCCTTTTGAACGTGGCGTAGCGTCTTGTCCTCCATAAGCTGGCAAAAATGGCATCACTGAGGAGAGGTTGCCAGCTGTTCATTGTTTATTTCTCTTTGCAGTCCTTGGCAGCTGGGCTGACCTCGAGTCAGCCTGTCGAGAAGCTCCGCGCCCTGCCGCTGTGGCTCTCCTTGCAGTACCTGGGTCACGACGGGATCGTGGACAGGATAAAGCACGCCTCCCAGCTAGTAAGGAGCAGCTTGTTGCCGCTTTGTGGGTTGTGTGTGGGTTGGAAACTGCAAGAATCCTCACCATTTCATTGAATGGTTTGAGTCTCCATAGCACCATAGTGATATTCAGATGGCTGAACACCCTTACAGTTAGGAAAGGGGGGTTTTTAATAGCTATTAATATTTCTGTTGTATTACTGTATTGTACAAGCATACGTAGTACTGTGGTTGCTGACAGTATCACAAGTGAGCTCATACAAATTATCAGAGCAGAGTGTTGGGGGGATGTACTTTTCCTGTTACACCCTGTGTTTTAGTAGCATTGTTTCAATGAGAAAGACTTAACCTGTGTTCTTTGTAAACAGGGGAGTAAATTAATAACTTCCTTTTCTTTAATCACTTATCTATTTTAACTACTGTGCTAGACAGCTGTTCCAAAAGATACCTTGTTGTTCCCCCACTCGACTTGGTATCGTACTGATTTAAGTGATGGCACACAAGAAAGGCTTGGCAGGAAGGACTTCAGAACAGAATTTCACAGAATCACTCGGGCTGGAAAAGACCCCTGGGATCATAGAGTCCAACCATCTACCCTGCTTTACAAGTTCACCCCTAAACCAGATCCCTCAACACCTCCCTCATCCAAACGATGTTTAAACACATCCACGGATGGCAANCTCATCTGGAGCATGTCCAGGCAGGTTTTAGACATCTCCAGAGAAGGAAACTCCGCACCCCCCTGGGCAGCCTGTTCCAGGGCTCTGTCACTCGCACTGTGAAGAAGCTCCTTCTCATAGTTATGTGGGACCTCCTCTGTTCCAGCGACACGTTGAGACATTTAAGGAGGAATAACCTCTGCGTAGCCTAACGGAACACAATAGAAACCCTACTCTGTTTGAAAGATCTAAGTGTCCAGATTCACAAGTTGAATTGCTCTTGTCCCCAGCTCCAAAGCCTCACGACATGCAGCCCGTTAAAATCCCAGTGTGCAAAAAGCCAGGCTCTAATCTCTGATGCGTTGCAGGGGCTTGTTCAGAATAGAAATGATGGTAGTGATTGATGTTTTTTTGGAGTAATTTTCAACTTCTGAAACTCTGTTTTTGTCTTTCCCTTTTGTTTCCCTTCTGCTGTGGTCGTTTAGAGCCAAAGGTTGCTGGAGAACTTGAAAAACCTGGATTTCATTAAAACTTCGGTACAATCTACGTTTACTTCTTTGTATAGCTTAGCTTTTCTTGTTCAACGATAAGAGTGACTTTGATTTAAAGAAATATTACCTCAATGATATTCACTGTTTAAAAGATGCTTGTTTTCTTCCTCAGTAAGTTGGGGTGTTCAGTGGAACCGCGTGGCTGGGCTGTGTATGGCCTCTAGATTGTGTTAGTTCACATGCTTGATGGACACGTTTACTTACACCCTAGATTTAAATTTTAACTCTGAGATGACCTGAGCATTGTTCCTGCTGTCAAAACAAAGTGTTCTGCTTTGCTGGGCAGGAATTACACAGGGCCACCTCTTAAAAAAGAATTCTCAGTGTATCTGCATCTTTAATTTTTCTATTAAGGTTGAAGATGAACTGAGTTCACCAGTGGTGGTTTTCAAGTTCTTCCAGGGATATTCAAGTAGAGGTATGGGATTTATTTTTATTTATTATTTTACTAATTATTTTTATTTATTATAATGCTTTTTAATTATTACTAAAAGCAAAACAAAACCCCCTTTCCTTTATCCTTTTTAAAATTGCTAATTCATAGAATGGATGCGGTGAAGCAGATGCTACGTCGTGCCTTTCTCGTGTGAGCGTGCTGGTTGTAATCCAGTAATAAGTAAACATGTGACAGCTTCTTGTTTTAGAAGGACTGCAGTGTTTTGGATGTTTCATAACCAGTACTTCTCAGCCTTCGTGAGTTAGGAGAGATTTGCATGTGAGTTTGATCTTGAGAGCAGGTGGTGGAAGTCCAGAAGCTGCAAACTGTGTTTGTGCTGATGAGGGCAAGTCTTCCTTGGTTTTGTTCAGGCTTTCTGTTCCTTTTGAACTTTCTAGAACCCCACTTGTGTGCTGTCTTGATTATGTTTACTGTGACAGTAGTTTTAACAAGAGCAGCACGTATGAGGACCTCCTGTCGTGGGCATGCAGTAGCCGTGCCACGTGTGGCTCTGTCCTGTTAAGTGACCAGGACACTGTCCCTTAGATGTGTTCCCCAGGAAAGATGCTTTTTGTCCTTACCTGTGCACACTCTGAGGGTGTGGACACGGCCAGGTGGGATGAGGCAAAAGTCTGCTAGATAACCAGAGAGTTTTAATGAGTGTTGCTTTTAATTGTAGGTGTTTTTGTTGGGCGTGGGGGAGTTTTGACTTTAACCTAATGCACCACAAAGTAAACATGCAGGTCCAGAGACTTGGTGGATTGTCTTGTACATTGAGACAATTATTTGTGAAGCTCTGCTAGAGAGAAGCCCCCCACCTGGATTACAAGGATGCTTGGCCAATGCATGGCCATTTCTGCATGGTTTGTGTGTGCAACAGACTCTTAAATACACAATAACTTCACTTAAAAGTTATTAATAGCTTCTTATCATTCATATTTCTCATTTATATTTATCAATAATATTTATTAATTATATTTGTTGGTAATATTTATTGACACTATTTATTTGTAACATTTATAATATTTATTGATATAAATAACTTAAAAGCTAGAATGACTTTTTATTAAGTTTAAAACTTGATTTATTAAGAAGTAGATGAATGCATCAAGCTAAATATCACAGCCCACGGTGACTGGCTTTTGCTTTGTGACAGGATTGTTTTACTTTCCTGTGGGGCATTCAGAGCTCGAAACAGAGAGGAGTATTTTATTGGTTGTTTTTGAAACTGGTGTATTCAGCTCTGTTTTTTCTTGTAGTATTTGTCACGTTCAAAGTACGTTTTGGAAAACTCCTTGTTAGCGTGCTCGAGATCCAGTAGGTTGTGGGGATGTGATAAGTTGCCTAGGAAATGTAATTGTCTCTTATCTAAATTTTAGGGGGCCTTTTGTTTAACTAAGTAAATAAAAATCCGCTTCTGTGATTCTTGTATCTTTGGATTCAGATCAAACCTCACATGCTGCACAGGCCTCAACTCTTCAGCACCCCTTCGTAAGCAACGAAAGACACATTTATGACACGTTCAATCAGTGGGTAAGAACAGATGCTCTTTCTCTTTAGGGCACCAGGCAGTAACAGTGGGATTATTCCAGGGGTTCATCGGTGATGATAAAACCTTTGTCAGATTAGTTTGATGGTTGTTCTTGATCCAATATCCTTTGTGAAACAGCATTTTGTGTTTAAAAGATCGCTGTGCTCTGAAGCAAAGCTGCTCCCACCTTTCTGATTATGAGTAATTACTACTGCATCATAAGTTGTTGGTCAATGGAACAAATCCAAGTGCCAGATTGTGCACCTGGATGGGGCAATCCCAAGGATAAATTAATGCTGGGTGATGAATGGATTGAGAGCAGAGGTGTTGGAACAGGCTGCCCAGGGAGGCTGTGGCTGCTCCATCCCTGGCAGTGTTCAAGGCCAGGTTGGATGGGGCTCTGGGCAACTTGGTCTGGTGAGAGGTGTCCCTGCCCCATGGCAGGGGGTCAGGACTGGGTGACCTCTGAGGTCCCTCCCAACCTTAGCCATTCTGTGGTTCTGTGTGCATGCTTGTTTTTCTTGTCCAGTCTTTTTCCAGATCTTAAGATAGTTCTAGAGACCTGCACTTGAAGGAGCTGGGCTCATAACTAGTTTGAATGTGTAGCCATGGCTTGCTCAAACATTGGCAGCTTCGGAGAAACTTCCAACACTTACAGACTGCTCTGTGTTTCCATAAAATTGAGTGTATGTCCACCTTCATGGTGGCACCAGCAAGCCAAAGTCATTTTGAGAACTGCAAGGAGCTGTTTAGCCTGTGGGAAGAGTCAGCAGCTGCAGGAGGTCGTGCGCTGTGCCTTTAACTGTGCTTTATCCCTTCAGCTAGGAGAGCAGCTGGCACAGATGGTTCCTGCCAGTGGAGTTGATGTGGTAGAACTGGAGGACGAAGGCACGTGTGTGCGTTTTAGCCCACTCATGACTTCTGCAGGTAACATGCAGCCACTGGTAAACACTGGGGAAGCTAATTCATTAACTGTCTGGGTATGGGAAGGGGAGTTCTTCTGATGGCAGCTACTGATGTGATGAGAAAACGTGTTGTCCCTGTTAGTTTGTAACATCAAGGAAACACATGTTTGGTTAAATCCTTAGCTTTCTAAACGCTGAGGTGTTGGCAACTAAATAATTAAAGGAAAACACGGTTATATAAATCAGATTGCTTCAGTACTACCTGCAAACTGTATTTATGACTGACTTAGAGTGGCTTCTTTACAGAAGAGTTAATTCAGACATGTGTGTGACATCTCTTCACTTTGATGTCTCCTTCTCTGGAGATGTTTCAAACCCGCCTGGGTGTGTTCCTGTGCAACTTGGTCTGGGTGATCCTGCTGTTGCAGGGGGATTGGACTGGATGATCTTTCCAGGTCCCCTCCAATCCCTAATGATTCTGTGATTATCACACTCTAACAAATCAGCTCTTTAGTTTTAGGAACTGAAATACAGGACGTCGATCAGTTAGTAGACTGCTTAAAAATGAAGATACCAGTATTGACAAGTACACTGCAACTGAGAGAGGAATTTGAGCAAGAAGTGAGAAGAACAGTAGGCCTGTTGTATATTGAAGACGTCAGCTGGCCAGGATTGGGTGTTGTGAGGTAAATGTTTCAGTCTTTTCTTCATTATACGTTTGAATTAACGGAAAGGAATCCACGGGCTCTTCAGTGGCGAGTGGAAGGTGGTGTTTGCTCCTAACTACCTGCCTTTGAACTCACTTGAAGCTTTGGAGTGCTTTTCTAGAAATTACTTGCTGGATGCTGTTTTAAAGTAAAGCTGAAGAGGTGTTTTGTCAGTGCAGTGTGTGGATCTGTTAGATCCTACTGTATAGTCCTCTGGGAAGGACTCTGCATAGTCCAAACAGTTAATCAGTGCGTTGACTGAAAGTCTGTGGTGTAGGCATCTGTAGAAACACGCCAGCGTGTACGCATCTCGGTGTGTTCTGTACACTGACATGCCTCTCTTTGTTTCAAGATACAACTATCACAGTGATGGGAAGGATGATGACAAGCAAGAGAAAGAACTAGAGAAAATCAATACAGAGCTTCTGAAAAAGTTAAATGACCTGGAGTCGGATCTCACGTTTTCTTTGGGTAACTGCAGTGTTTCAAAAGCTTCTGTTTGGGCTAGGAGTGATTTTGCTGGCTGTGTAGGTTGTGCGTAGGTCGTTCTAGTGGAAAACGGCGCCGCTGTGTAGAAGCAGCATCTGTGGCTTTGTTTCCTCCTCACCCATTGCAGCTGGTGGATGTTTGGCAGAGTGAGCAAGGTGCACTGTTCTCAGAAGTGCTTATGAAAACTGATTTATCAACAGCTGGACCATAAAGGGTTTCCTTGTCAGAGAGAACAAAAAGTGCAGTGTCCCTCTTTGTAAACAGAGCTTTCTCAGTGCTGTACCTAGCAAAAGGCAGATCTCGTTCAGAATCCACTGACCTGCTGCTTTCTGTGGCCAGGTTAAAGGCTTCAGATGACTTGCATGATCGTTGGCAGCTCTATCACGTTTACACAGTGCCACGTAATAGCTGAAGGAGTAATTTGCTTACCCAGAACTCTGATCTTTTCCTAGTCAGCTTTCAAAAATGAATTGCCCTACGACTGTGGGACCAACTAAGCTGTAAATGGCAGAAAGTCATGAGGCATGTTCAGCACAGTGTACTGTACAACACTATGAACAGCATTTACCATACAACTCCTTGGCTCTATAAAATACCAGTTTCTTTTGCTTGTATGTTGTTTCCTCTTCTTGAAAATGCACAGGACTGAGCTTTTTTAGCCTGTAGACCTCATACCTGTGCAGCTACTGCCCTTGTGTGCATTCGTGAGGGTTTCCAGATTCAGAAGCAGGACTGTGGCAGCTCTTGTGAGACTGTGTCCTTGTACTTCGCTGTGCTCACAGGTCCGGAGTTCGGGGGGCAGAAGAACTGCGTTTACATCGGCATGGTAGCGGAGGACCTGGACGTGTCGGAGCTGGTTGAAACTATTGCAGCAACGGGCAGAGAAATTGAGGAAAACTCAAGAGTATGTATTATTAAATCACAGACCAGTTAAGCACCTTTTTTTTTCCCCCTTCCATACTGGCTTCAGGACGTGGTTTTGTTCTTTGTGAAAGTAAAGATTGCACTTGCCTGCAACAAACTGTATTAATGACTGGGGGGGTAATAATTTGTGTCCGTGCAAGGAGAGCTTTTGTCACAGGATTATGATATCCTGAGGATGCCCTCATTTCTGTGTGCAGCAGATCTAACTAAACCCTGTAGTGGTATTAAAATAGGCTCATGTTGTCACTACAGTTTAAATTGTCCCCAAAAAAACCAAACAAAACTCCAAAGGGAGGGTGAAGGCTGACGGTAAGCTGATGCTTCTCTTCTAGATGCGGTTGTGTATCAGCTTTTAGATAAAACTGTGCCCCAAAATGTGTGAAGAATTTAAAATTGGTGCCTCCAAAGCAGAAATGACAAATTTCCTATTGAAGTGTTAAAGCTGATGATGCCGCTCCATAAAAACGTTTCTGTGATTAGGGTTCTCCAGATGTTCTCATTTGCACCACCAAGAGAACACCTGTCTTGTCACTCTTCTAGTGTTTTGCGCTTGATTTCCTCACGTAACAAAATGAGTAGCACTTCAGAAATCCTTTGCCTGTGACTGCACATGGGAATGTGTTGGTTTTGGCAATTAACTTTTTTTAGCAGCTTTTCCTGGAGGCTTTCTGACCACTCCTGACTCCCTCTGCTACTTGGAGGGTGAATTGGAAGACTGTCTGTCTATATGCTGCTTTTAAAGTGATGTTGTTGAGTGATTAGGAACGGATCATTGGAGTATGGGCCACTGATCCTGAAGCTTCCAGGGTGGAACAGAGAGTGTTGGAAAACTCAGGAAGGTTCAGTCACTGGATTGGACTAGATGATCTTTCAAGGTCCCTTCCAATCCCTGATGATTCTATGACTTGGTCTAGGAGATCCTGCTGTGTCAGGGACTGGACTAGATGATCTTTCGAGGTCCCTTCCAATCTCTAAATGATTCTATGATTCTATGAATAAATCTGTGGCACTGAAAGGATTTGATGCTGTAAAGCAGAAGCAGCCTGTAAAACGTGACACATCATTTAGACACGTGGTGTTTGGCATGAGAGGGAAGCTTCCAGGTAGAAAGTACTCCAGCATCAGCAAGCCCTTAGGACTTAGCGATTCGTGCGCTGACAGGTAGAACTGACATTAAGAAAACACCAGGCTGGTTGATGTCCTGGGTACTTCTAAACTCTCTAAAGGTTGAATCTGACTGGGAAGACGTTTCAGCATCTGCCAAACGCTCCTTTGCTAAGCAGCTCTTTGAAGAATGTGGGTCACAGGCTCATTTCAAAGTGAAAGGAAAATACACACCCTTTCTGTTGGGAGTGGTGTTCTGTCCCCTGGGTGTCCCGTCTTAAATTCCACAGTCAGCCCGTACATTCCATCACTTCGTCAGAGTGAAGTAATGACTACCCAACCTTGCCTTATGTTACAGTATATGAGGTAGTCAGATCTCTTCCTGTAACAGCAGAGTCTCTGTCTTTTATTAGCTGCTGGAAAACATGACTGAAGTTGTTAGAAAAGGGATCCAGGAGGCGCAACTTCAGCTTCAGAAAGCAAACGAAGAGCGGCTACTGGAGGAGGTAAGGCCGTAGACATGACGTGTCCAGGTCATTGGGAAGAACTTGTCACATCACAGGTTGTTTGACTGTGTGTTTTGCAGGGACTGCTACGGCAAATACCTGTCGTGGGCTCTGTGCTGAACTGGTTTTCTCCATTCCAAGCCTCAGCAAAGGGACGAACGTTTAATTTAACAGCAGGTAGGACTCATGGCCTCCGCGGCCGCGTTGTGCCCTCGTTAGAACTGTTTACAAATTAGTACTAAAGTTGCAACACGCTTTCTTGTGCTGTGACCTAATCTGCCCTCAGGATGTAAAAGAATGTGCTCTGCACTGTTTCTGTAGGGCCCAGTCAGTCAATCTTCAGCCTCACAAGTTCAGTTTACACTTTGCTCTTGCACCTTCAGTCACGTTAAAAAAGCTGCGTTAGATACTGGCGTTTCTTAAGAGGGAGGTAATTCCTGGGACTTCTAGGGATGTGAAGGGTGGTGTCAGGAGAATGGAGCTCTGCTCAGTGACATCTAGTGATAGGACAAGGGGCAATGGGTGTCAGCTGGAACACAGGAGGTTCCACATAAATATGAGAAGGACCTTCTTCCCAGTGAGGGTGACAGAGCCCTGGAACAGGCTGCCCAGGGGAGTTGTGGAGTCTCCTTCTCTGGAGACTTTTAAAACCAGCCTGGATGTGTTCCTGTGTGACTGGGTCTAGGTGATCCTGCTGTGGCAGGGGGATTGGACTGGATGATCTTTCCAGGTCCCTCCCAGTCCCTAATGATTCTATGAACACACAGTGCAGAAGTTGGGGATTGGTCTTTGTAAACATATCAGCTCAGATCTCAGAATGTTGCTTCCCCATGTACCCACAGTCATATCCTGGAGCGTGCTTGCTGCATGGACATTCCACTGTCGCTAGAACCTGATGTTTCTGTCTGAAATCTTGGTCTGAGGTACCACACAGCCCTTGTCACACCAAATGGTGCAATGCCTGGACTAGTGTGAGCCCAGCTGTGCAGGAGACAGTAAGGAATGCTCTGTTACAACGTAGAAAACAATTATTTTAATTACCTGTATTTAATTTAATTACCTTGTAACTCAAGTCTGTTGGTGTGAAAACAACTGTCCAACAGCCTTCACGTGATGAAGACCAGTGCACTAGTGTAACACGTAGTGGAACCACACATTTACACGTTTCCACTGGAAAAGCTGTGGCAGTCTCAAGATGTTCCTGACCTCAGTGAAGTGTCTGTCAGACCAGCACGGCAGCCTGTGCCTGTGACACAGTGAAGTGTCTGTGTATCTCTGCAAATAGCAAGGATGGCTTCCTGCTGTAGTCAGGATCATTTCTGCTGAAGGGCTCTCAGGACAGACACCAGCAGGCTTTCTGTGGCAATATTGACCCAGCTCATGGCTAGGCACCCCTTCCACGTGCACTGCTGAGTAGCTTGCAGCTGAGAAGAGTTCAGAGTGCCCAGTGGAGAAGGGAAAGAGCACTTCCAGGCTGTAGCAGCATGAATGGAGCTTGAGAGGAAGTTTCATTTTCTTACGAGTCTCAGCACTCATGTGCCCAGGTCCTCAGAAATGAGTTAGCATCAAGTGGCAGCTTCAACTCGACCTAGCACGTGCCATTTCAGAAATGAGCACTAAAACCAGACTGTTGCACCCCTTAGAAACACAGACCAACAGAAAATCTGTCTTGTTTGTGCTACACTCACTCCGATGTTTATGTCTTTTAACCTGCAGGCTCTCTGGAATCCACAGAATCCACGTACGTATCAAAAGCCCAGGGAACAGGCACAACTCCACCACCAACTCCTACTTCCAGCCTTGCAAAGCAGAGACTGCCTGGTAAGTTTCTACATCTTAGTTTCATTTCCACAACATGCTAAAACGTCCTGCCATTGGAGCTGCATGATACAGGAAGACCCACGTGGGTTTGTGTCTTCTATAGTATCTAGAACTGTAACTCATCTTCTGGTGCCTTCATTCTGCCTTCCAACCCTGAATCTAAACGTGGCACAGAACTCCACCCAATCCGTTTGTCTCCCTGAGAATAATTGCTGGGACGACAGGAAGTTGTTATCCCATTAACTGACAACTGCCCATGGAGTCTGGAGTCTTCCTCTGGAGTGTTAGGAGATAACTGAGTTTTAAAAATTACCAGGTAAACAAGCCAACAGTTTTACTTGAAACATAATCAACGTACCGTCACGTATTTTAGCAGCCGTATTTCTGTGGCTACGTAGTAGTTTGTGGACAAAGTAACTCTGTGGCGAAGATCTGTTCAGTCTAGGGCTCCTTGTGTGTAGCTGTATTAGTACCTGGTGTTGATTTGACCAGCGGGAGCACCGGTTGGCTTTCAGCCTGTGCTTCTGGTGCAGGTTTGTTCCATAGGACAACTTCCCTGTGGGTGTAGGCGGCTGGTTTTACCTCAGTGTGCGTGGGTACACAGGGTGAGATGACGTGTGCTGCTGCGTGGCAGACAGAACTGTACCTGCCTGGAAGTACGTCCGTGCTGGGGGTACAGGGTAGCACAGGCCTGTTTCTTCGTGGCCATGCAGTTCAGATGCTTGTTTGCCAGTTTACCTTGCGTGCCACGGTCGGTGTTTGCTGCCTCTGGCACAGTATTCTTCACACGCTTCACAGGTCAGAAAATTTTTAAAAGGTCTCTAAGAAGTTCTGATGCATTTAGCGAGACCAGTTCCATCAGCCACTGTGATGACCTGGAGAAGATGGATCAGAGACCCTCAGCTCTACCCCTGGGCCAAGAACAAGGACCTCTGGAGACAGAGAAAGCGGAGGAGCAGAAGGAGGTGCCACAGGGCGTGAAGCCTGACACTGAGGACACACAGAGTGACAAATCGCCACATGACTGCGCAAAGGTAGAGGAGCACGACAGTCAAAGATAAAATCCAGCCTCTGGATGTCAGACTTTTGCAGAGGAGGCCCGTGCCCGGGGAGGCAGGGTGTTAATGATGCGTTGCTTGAGATGTGAACGGTGCCACACACTAGTACAGTAGTAACTGCTGTAACCTGTTAACTGGGATTTTGCACAAATATGAATTCCCCTTTATGGGACAGAGATTTGTCTTACTGCACACTTGTCACACTTGCTTTAATACTGTACTTGTTGGTGTCACCAAAGTACTAGTGAAATTTAAGTGCTCACAGACATCTGTAAAATATCTGTCAGTTATCTTTCCTGTAGGCGTCGAAGCATGGTACTAGCTGCTGACTAACCCACAGCCAGAGCCGAGGTCAAGGACATAGCTGCAGCCCACACCTGTAAAACTACCTTTCACCTTAACACACTTTGAAAGAAAAGCCAACTGCCAACTCTTCACCTTTTTAGTATTTAAACTTCAGAGATGCCGAAGCCCCTCCTGCAAAACATCTCGCAAAGTGACAGCGGCGCTGTGTCGCCGCTTCCCTTTCTAACCGCACGAGAAGGTTGCCAAATATTCTCCACCACGTTTCCGCAGCGTCGCTGGCGTTCTTTCTGCAGCGTATTTTTAAAGGTAGTTGTAGTAATGCTTGAAAATCCAATAGGTTTGTGATGGTTTCAACCTCTCTTTTTTTTGAGTAGCAGTAACTTCCCCACGGTCGGAATCACACGGCCTCAAAGAAGTTCTATAGGTGACTTACACTACAGCACAGCGGCAGAGTGTCTGGGGCTACTTAGTGCACAGGCAAAGGTTTGGATAGGTCAAAAGCTACAGCGCAGGAGTCTTCCCTCCTTGAATAGTCTGAATCACTCTGCACATTTTCAGAACCTCTAGTGGAATGAAGATCTTTTGAAAAGCTTGATGTCCCCAGGGCACTGGATTTTGGGGAAAACCATCTCATCCCCATAGAACAGGACACTAGGGTTTTTTTTAGGCATTTGCTTTTTGCTTGGTTTTGGGTTTTTTCCTCCCCACTCAAATCTAAAACGAGTGCCATACTGGCAGGGACTGGCTTGGCTAATCGGGAAAACCTTGTGTTTTGGAGTTGTGCCATTACCCGACGTGACTTTCAGCTTCTAGATCCCGTGGGGCTGGGGTGCCGTGTTGCTGTTGGGATGATCTGTGTACGTCCAGAGTGCAATCTTTCCTAGAGTGCAAACACAATTACGTTGACTAGTCTTCCTTACTGCTTTCTTTGGTGCAATGAAGTATGTTAATAAGAGTGATTTGGTGGGGATAAAGTTACCACCACAAGGATTAATTTTTAATGTTTTTATATTTGGACGTGTTTAACCGGTAGTTTTATTGGAATGAGCTTCATTCTTAAGATACTATCTGAATGTTTCAATAAAGGTTCTTCAAATTAGCGCCCTTGAATTAAGTTGCTGTGGCAGGTTGTTTCCCTGCATTTCAGTAGGCTTCCAGTGGGTGCAGCTGGCTGCTGCTCTGCGGGGAAGTAGATTTTGTGGAGGACGAGGCAGTGGAATGGTTTCAGAATCACAGAATCATCATGGCTGGAAAGGTCCTCCAGGGTCATCAAGTCCAACCTTTCTCCTAGTGTCTAACCGCTAGACCATACCCCCAAGCACCACATCCACCTGTTCCTTAAACACCTCCAGGGATGGTGACTCCACCACCTCCCTGGGCAATCCATTCCAGCACCTAACCACCCTCTCAGTAAAGAATTTCCTTCTACCATCCAATCTAAACCTCCCCTGATGCAACTTCGGGCCATTTCCCCTCATCTTATCATCACTAATTTGAGAGAAGACACCAACACCAGCCTTGCTACAACCTCCTTTAAGGTAGTTGTAGAGGGCAATAAGGTCCCCTCTGTCTTCTCTTCTCCAGACTAAACAACCCCAGCTCCCTCANTCTAGATCGGCACTCGTGCTCCCCGTAGTCTCGAAGCGCTACGGCCTGCTACCCGCGCTGAGCACATCGCTGCCTTGAACGACTCGGCATCGTTACGAAGCCCGACGGCTGCTGCAACGGAGCAGTCGCTCCTGTGGATGTAAAGCAGGGCCAGCACATCGCTTCTGTCAAAGCCTTTTATTTGGAAAAGCACAGGAACGGTGGCCTCTGTGACCAGCAGCACACTTTCTGCAGCGCTGCGCCTCCCTAAAGCAGCTGTGGTGTTCTGTTCGGGGTCAGATCTTGTCAGAACAAACCTGTTCCCACAGCCCGTCTTCGTTTTTTTTGTAGATGCGCGGTTTCCTGTCGGGAAACAGGGAGCGAGACGGAAACGGGTGCTCTTTTAAAAAAGTTAACGTCGATCTGATGTGGGACACAAAGTGAGGAGGCTCAGCCAGCGGCGACGTGGAAAGGTTCTGAAAAACAACACGGGAGCAGGAGCTGCCTGACATTCGGAATACAAAGTCCTGCGTTGTCCTGCCTCTTAGTAAGGTTGTTTCCCACCCTCCTCAGCAATACAGGGGGTAACTGTGACAAGACTTTATCACCCTCTCTACTCAGCTAGAAGGGAAAATCTCCCCCCAACCATCAGTGTCGGGTACCTGTAAAATCTGTTGATCATCTTGTTCCAACCAGAAATCTACGTGTGGGAAAGGGGTCCAGAAGTAAGGCCCAATATGGAGTTGTTCCATCTCCGCATCGTAAATGTTTGTCAGCTGTAACAACACGGAAGGCCCCAGGAGTCAGTCAGTGCTCACACAGATGCATGAGACAGCACAGGCCCTTAATCTGGAAGGCCTGAAGCTGCAGCTTGTCTTACCGCTGCTCAGCACCGCTTCACGCCAACCGCAGTGAGATTAACCAGTTATTCTGACAAACAAGACGTTAAACTACAGAAACGAACCCAAAACTGGGAGACGCTGCTGAGATGAAGCCCATGACCTGAATCTCTTCACACAAGTTACCCTGCAGAAAGCCGCAGGGCTAGTGGTAACAGTGTGTGAGAGCTGCACTGCAGAGACACAGCTGACCCCTGCAGCAGGGGTCTGATCTTCAGCATTACCCTTTGCCTCTGCTCTTGTCTTTCATGGGCTCGTTTGTTCTGTTTCTGGCAGGACACCACCAAAGAAGTCTTTTCTTCAAACTTCTGACATTTCCTGGCCTCTAAACGGTCTCCACTTCTGGAAAAGTGCCCTTTTTTCCCATTGTTTTTACTCACTGTTGCTCCTGTTAGAACATGGGCTGAACGCAAATCCTCATCCGGCCCCTTCTCCGGGAAGGTTGCAGGGAATATCTCTGCTGTTTTAACATTCACCGCTGCCAGGAAACAAGAGTTCAGTTCAGAAACACTTCTTACAAAACACTTGTTCACAGTGGCCGTGTGCTTAACACAACGATGTTGCAGGTACTTCAGAAACCATCAAACACTGCTCTTGCATTTCTCAGCGCCACGGGCTCCTTAGCCTGGGAGAGCATGTTTCTCCCTATTTTGCTTTGGCAGCATCTCGTTATCCCAGAAGAAATTACAGAAAGCACAGAAGGAACCATGAGAAGAAGGGTGAATTCTAGCCCCTAAGGGCAGTACAGTAGCCTGACACTGACAAAAACACAGGCACGGTGACACGAGAAAAGCTGCCCCGCTTGTGCCCAGCCCCTGCTGTGTGTGCCACCCCCAGACTGTGGCACCAGAAGGAAACTTCTATCCGTGCCTCCAGCAGCAGCACCTAACTTTTAGGCCAGGCTTTACCCAGTCATTAGAAGTCATTCCCTTTAGTGCTGCAATCTGAAAAGCAATCCAGTCACAAAAACCCATCTAGCTCTCGTTTAACTCACCTATTCCATAAATGACTGGGAAGTGAATATCCTTTTCTTCTCTGTCATTTAGTTCTGTGAGGGAAACAAAAAGTGAAACCAGAGGGCTTTGGGTTTTTTTCCTGAAACATGTTCATTTAGTTGAGTGCTCTCAGACAATAACAGATCTGATGCTGCATAAACACAGGAAGCCTAAAAGAAGTACGAAGAGAAGGTAGAGGTCAGTGAGAATACAGGGGGGCCTGGAGCAGAGCTCTGCATCCCCTGCCATGTTGGGTAGCTCCAGGCAGCTGTCACTCTGTGTTCTGCACAGGCAACCCCCATGGAAAAACCCAAAATGCAGAACGGCCATGAAGCCAAGTTTCAAAGACTTAAGTCCGCAGCAGCGCTGAGACACAAGGACGATGGAAAATGTAACCTGAACATGATTGGAAGAAAAGGAAACTACTTCTTCTTCCTTCATGTGACATCACACTCTGTGAACTAACTCAGTGAGTTTATGAGTTCACGTGAATCCCGGAGGGTGCAGCTGAAAGGTCTGTAGGAGCTTTTCTCAACTGCCTCAAGATCCACATAGACACTGCCTCTTTCCACAGGCAGCGGCCAGACAGCCTGCTCGTGATCACAGGGTGGGTACTATCAGCTGCATTTCAGCAGGTCTTGGTCAGGAGAGAATCCTCACAGCATTGTGGCCACACAGGCCAGCAGCAATAAAACACAGCACGACACATCAGGTTCGAGGGCTCATTCTGCTCTTTCGTACAGGACAGACAAAGCAGCCGCGTCCGAAAAGACCCCTGCGCTTGGAATTCAGTGCTCTAGAGACCACAAGAACTGAGGAAGCACTTCCTTACCTGTTACGCAGAAGGTCGCTAAGTGAACGTCGTCTGGTTGGAGATCGAATGCTCCTACAGCAACAACGACAGCAGCAATGTAAGAGTGACTGGTGGCAAAGCAGGTGCCGTAGCTAGGCGAGGGGCATTATCAGTGCTGCGCACGGCAGCACAGCTGGGCACACATACCTAACGCACTGTTCCTAGATAAGGCAACAGAGCAGAAAGCGTTTCGCAGGTTTGCTTCCAACTGACTGACTTCTACACTAAAGCCACAGCTCATAAACACAACAGTAGTTTGCAGAGAGTGGCCACACGACCGCATGCTGCGCCATGTCTTCTACTGACACTGGCTTAGCTTTGGCACCTCTTGCTTTTGGTCCCTATGTATTTAACAGTTTATATTTAAATGTGTTTTCCTGAAACAGTGAGTAAACCCAGCTTTTCATCAGCTGTAAGCTGATCCTGCTTTTCACTATCCTACGCTCTTTTTTCAGCAGTCCAGCAGCAATACACTAGTACTGCTGTTTCAAACCACAACCTGATGCAGGAGAGATGCATCAGAAGGTTGAAACAAATAAATTGATTAACCAAAAGAGCTGGTACAGAACTCTCACACGACAGCAATCACTAGGTGCAATGGCTACTGGGGTTTGTTTTTTGTTTATCCCCTTGGCCACCTCCCTCCAACCCTGACTGGATGTGCACAGCACAAGCCAGAGCTCTTAGAGGAGAGCGAGTACTTCATGTTTTCAGGTTGTTTCTAAAGGACAGCAATCACCTCTCTGGACTACAGAGTATTTTATAAACAGAGAAAACATCCTTCATCAGACAATTCCAAACAATGACTGGATTTTACTTGAGCACAGAAGCGACTATTTGTTTGGTGTCTCGATGAAGTCACCCACGGGTACAGAGTTGGTGACAACACCTGACCAAGAACGTGCCGCATATCGGCAGCAGAGCCAGGAGTCGAGCCCAGCTGAACTGCACCCCAGTTCTACACACTGCAATACAAACCAGGAAGAAATGCAAGTTTAGACCCTCCGCCCCGCACCGGCCACACACAGGTCTCCTGAATCCAACCCTTTTCCACACCAAGTTCTCAAGTAAACACCCTTCAAAAGGAATCTGGGTTTCTGTCCATTACAAGACAAGGGGCTCAGATCACAAACAAACTTCACCCAAATCCAGTCAGAACTACTTTTGGGACATGAGAATGGAAAAAATGTGAACTTACTAAGAAGCTGATTAGTAAGTTTTTGTGATAACTGCCTATCATCATTGAAACCTCCAACTAGGTGCACTTCCAGCCTAACAGAGACGGAATAACAGGAAACAAGCAATTAAAAAGACATCCCAAAGTGAAGAGCTTTACAAAACCATCCCCAGCCCAAACTGCAGAGCAATCATTCGAGAAGCCTCACGCGTTACAGCCACATGCACCACGCTGGTTTGCATGAGACAGCCAGTAACAGTAATTCCATTCCAAACACTTCAGGAACCATGCAGGAAGTAGCACAAATTAAACCCTGAAAAGGCATCACACGCCTGCCAATTTGCTCTAAGCATCTGGTCAGCATCTCTGGTTTGGACTGAACTTACTAACCACCTTTACATTCCCACGAAAGGGTTAATTAAACATGAAGATTTTTTGCTCCTGTGGCCTCCTCACAACAGGCTTACTCTCTGAAAAGTGTCCATGTAAAGACAAGTCTGGAGTTTTCAGAGACCGTCTCTCCTAAGCTCATGGAGTTTTTGTTCCTGCTGAACTACAGGGACAAAACACACCCAGAAGGAACCTTGTTTGCTAACCTCTATTTTGCTCCTCTGTTTCCGAAACACATTGTCCCCCCCTTTTTTTTTTTAATACATGAGACTCAGGAAAAAATCCCATCTCAGCTTCACAGCGGAATTTACAAGAACAACAGCGTAGAAGGGAAAATATATCCTAAACCCAAACCTGGGTCTTTGGAAAATGCTGCGCAGCCGAAACAGTAAACACAAAACCTCACAGAGGCATCTTCCAGAGACGCTGTTCAAAACAGAACCATACTTGAAACTACTGCTACAAATAACCCCCAAAATCATCATCAAGGAAACTGTTTTCACGTCACACGTGGTTCCTGACCAAGAGATACTTCCTGCACAATTACCTTGTGTAAATGAACCCCACAGAATGACACAGACATCCCCCTCCTTCCAAACAGCAATAACCTTCGTGAAAAGCAGGACACAAGAAATGAGAGCAGAGCTGACCTTCCATATCCTGTGGTGTTGGAGAAAGATTTCACTGAACTCATGATGAGTGACACCTCTGCTTCTGTGTCAGATCCATCACAGTGCGTCAAGCAGGTCGCCCCGCTGCCTGAGGAAGACACAGCTAGTTAACAACATCGTGGAGGCTGTTACACTGCTGGGACTGAAATCAGTAGCCACTTGCACTCAGTTAATGTTATTAATGCAGCATGAACAAGCATTCATTCAGCACTTCGGGTTTTGTTCTGAGCATCCCGTAACGATACCTGTGTGTCGGAGCACAACTATGTGGCAGGTAGTTGCATCATCCGATCCAAGAATGGAAACAGAACCTATTTTAAAGGAGAGAAACGGTCTAAAGCACTGCACTCTCACAAATACCGCTTTGTTAGGAGATAGAATGGTTATGTTGCTACAGACCATCTTTAGGGGTGGTCACCGCAAACTCTCTTTGCTGGACGTACAGAAGACCTTTGGGTTCCACAATCTGAGCAGGCTGACTTCTCAGAAGTTTTGCCTTTTCCTAAAGGTAAACGACAACAGAGACTACAGTGGCTGAACTCTGAGGTGGATCCAGTACTCGACAGAAACATCCCCTCTGAAAAGCAAAGGGACTCGGCTCAGAGAAAAGCATACACATCTGGGTTACGGAGTATTCTGAATGTTGAGGGTTTTTTGCTTTCCCTGCCACTGATCTCGTTCATTTTAAGTCCCACCGTTCCACAGACACAAAACTCTCTTCCCTGCTTTACAGATGACAACATGGCTCTACAACGAAAAGCAGCAGGAATTGGCAAAGATGACGCGAGCCGATACCAGAGCTGAGCCTGGAGGTTTAATCAGCAGAGAAAGCTGCTGAAATGCAGAAGTTTCTGTCTTGGGCTGCCGCCATCCAGCGCATTGGTGCAGCGCTCATCAAAGCCCTGCTGCCGCTTAGCTTGCTCCGGGCACGGAAGCCCAGCTGCGGCTCTGTGGCTGCGGCTCTGTGGCTGCCGCAGTGCCCGGCACAGGCCTGCTGGGCAGCCCAGCTGCACCCCGAGGCTCAGCCAGCCTTTGGTGCTCAGATCGCACTCGCTCCGTTTGCCCAAGAAACTCCTGTTGCTATAAAGGAGCGTTTCCTTAGGGCAAACACCTCCGACAGCTCTGCCCGGCAGCTCCCGGGGCAAAGTCCGCCCTAAGGATTACAACGTCCGGGCACCGGAGGGGAGGTGAACAACCGCCCGGACGGTCCCAGCTTGACTTTAATCCCCGGCTTGTGCTATTTCGCACAGAAAGGTACGGGACGGGACAGCCCAGCCTAGTCCAGCGGCCCCAGCCCCGAGGCTGCCTTTGCCGTGAGCGCCGCCTCGCACAGCCCCGGGCCCGCCCCGCTCCGCCGCCGAGCATTTTCCCCTGGCCGAGGCGGACGGCTCCCCGCCGGGCCCCGCAGCAACCCGCCGGCTGACCTCGAGGGCTGGGTAGGCGCGGATCAGGTCCCCCGTGGGCCGCGACAGGTCGACCCGCTCGCCGTTAACCAGCAGCGGCATCGCGGGAAGCGCCCAGGCCCGGGGCAGGGGGCGGTGGCTCTCCGGTCCCTCCCCAGGGCCGCGCCGGGCGCCGCCGCGTGGGGCGCTGGGAAAGTGCAGCGGCGGGGCGGAGGGAGCTGGGGCCGCGGGAGCTGCGAGGCGGCAGTAGCTGGGGCGCGGAGGGAGCTGGGGCCGCGGGAGCTGGGGCGGAGGGAGCTGCGACGCGGAGGGAGATGCGGCCGCGGGGCGGCCTGAGCCCAAGCGAGGCCTCACGGCCGGTGCCGCGGCGCCGTCAGGAAGGGGCCCGGCCCGGCCCCCTTCCAGCGCCCGGCCCACGGTGACGCTGCAGGCTCTGCGAGGCGATCCGTAAGCCGTGGTAAGAAATCGTTCCAGAAAGAAGCGTGTAAAGACGCGGATTTACAGATAAAGCTGCCTCCCAGTTCTCCCTCCCGGCAACCACAAAGCAGGATTCTCAGATAAGCCCAGAGGCCGCCGTTTTACGGTTAAGAACCGGAACTTCTCATCCAGTTGTCTCCGCCTGAGCCCTGAGCAGAACAATCTCGGTAGCAGGGGAGCTAAATTCACTCCGCAGGGAGGAGGGAGTAGCCAGATCACCCGGGCTGCTCCCCTCCAGCAGGACAAGACGATGTCTGTAGTTTGGAGCAGACTGAGGGGTGCCCTCATTAATGTCTATAAATATGTGAGGGGTGGGTGTCAGGAGGATGGAGCCAGGCTCTACTCAGGGTCATCTAGTGACAGGACAAGGGGCAGTGGGTGTCAGCTGGAACAGAGGAGGTTCCATATAGATATCAGAATTAACCTCTTCCCAGTGAGGGTGATGGAGCACACAGAGGGGGTTGTGGAGTCTCTTTCTCTGGACACATTTAAAACCCACCTGGATGTGTTCCTTTGTGACTTGATGCAGGTGATCCTGCTGTGTCAGGGGGATTGGACTAGATGATCTTTCAAGGTCCCTTCCGGTCCCTAATGTTCTGTGATTTAAGCCTGAACTTAAACTGTGGAGTTCCCAACTGACTCAAGTTTTCTGCAAGTCCCTCTAGTATATTTGTTTCAGACAGTTCAGTGTCTCAACACTTTTTTTGGAACGTTATCACGACCACCCTCTTGTCACTTTTAATGAGATAGAAGTTACTGAATCACACACCTGCTGTTACAAGTTGGAAAGTTTTATGCAGCCTCATTTTGCTAAAGATGGGGCAGTGAAAGAAAGGAGAAAGGCATCAGCAACATCAAAGGATGTTTTCCTTGATGTTGATCTGAGAAAGGTTCTTCCATGCTAGGAAACAATGTGGTTGTTTCAGACAGAAATCTATTGTTTATTACTCAGGCCTGACAGTAAAGAGGACTAAAATTAAAACCTGTCTCAATTTATCCAGGGATGAATTGATAGCCACTGATGCATTTAGCTGTATTGCTCTCAAAACTCATTTTTGGAGTCAGAACAAACCTGGACAGGCTGGACTACCCAGAGAGATCCGTAGTTACACACACAGAGCCACGTTTTTATCAAAGGTGTATGAATTGCACTGTCTGCATCGATCTTTATTAACTCTGAATAAAAATCTTGCCTTGAAGACCCCCAAGTTTAGATTTCAAAGAGTTTAGTCCCAAACACAGTTTTCAACTAAAGCTTACACAAATAACATTTATTTTCCCCACTGTTTATATTCTTGCTCAGAACTGAAAGCCAGCAACCATGAAAAGACAGAAAACCTATGCAGCAGAACTCTACACTGACACACGGACAACACGAGGACATTATGACACCATCCCCTCCTTTCTGTGAGGAAAGATTTTTGTATTTTCAGCATTCACATAAAAAACTTCCAATCCTGAAAATAAATAACCTGCCTCAGAGCGCTTCATAAGCGCCCCAGAGAAAACTATCTACAAATCATACATTCAGCTACTCCACCATTTCATCGTGTCCAGCAGTCATCACTTTCACAGACCTGAACTTTCATAGCTGGGGAAGTTGTGTGTCAGCTACAAACCCAAGGGGTGATAATGCTTGTCACCTGAATACACTTCCCACTGCCACGTGGCTTTGCCAAATACTGTTCTACATGTAGGAAAAGCTTAAGAGGTGTTTGCAAAAGAACCAGTGTCAGACTGGATTCATGGCTTGACTGTGAGGGGCATCACACCACGACTCTGGAACCAACCCAAAACCAGTCATCAGTTTGAATACTGACAATGGAACATATCAGTAGGAAGAAAGACCAGAACTTCACCCCTAATACAAAACCACATAAAGAAATGTCAGTAAACAAAGTTTAAGAGTCAGAAAAAAAATAGTACAAAATCCTTGTAAGTCATAAAAAGCATTTCAATGTGAAATCTGTAAAATATCACCCTATTTATTCTGTAAGCTTTTCCAGCAACATGATTTTACCCGAACACATCTGCAGAGATCTGATGATTAAGAAACGGTATTTTTTGTTACACGTAGTTACTTAAACATTTGCCAGTTTGGTAGCTGAGCTGAAGTCTCTTTGCAGAGCTAAACACTGCACACAGTTCGCAGCAGCCTCTTTGCTTTCGCTCCTCTGTGTCACGGAGGGTACGGCACGAAACAGTCTGGAGGGGAGCCGATGCTGCTCACGGGGCTCCGGGTATTTGACTCGTAAGAATTCGGAGCAATTCCAACCACACCCTCATTTTGAGGGGTTTCTCCTTTCAAAAAGTCATCGTCTTCATCTTCCGAGGAGCCCTGCATACATTTAGAAGAACCAGTGAGAGCAGACTCTAGCTCTCTATTCAGCTTTGACTGACAGAAGTCATGAATGCTGAGACCAAAGAGGGATTTCTAAAGCAAAGCTCTGAAATGCTGCAGCAAGCAAAACGTTAACAGAGCCACATCAGCGAGAATTCTCTGCGTTAGTAGAGGATGGAAAACAAAACTCTCTGTTCAAAGGACTCAAAGACCTGACATAGGACACTCATTCTCCAGCAAACTAAACAGGCTGCTTGGGACCTTCACAGAACCATTGGATGTTCTAGGCTGGAAGGGATCTCTAGAGGCCACCTAGTCCAACCTCCCTACATAGGGGCAACTCCACCTGGGTCAGCCTGCTCAGAGCCTTATCAAGCCTGACCTTAAATGACTCCAGAGATGGGGCCCCCACCACCTCCCCCAGGCAGCCCCTTCCAGCCATCAACCATCCTCACATTGAAGAACTTTTTTTCTAATATCCAGCCTAAACCTCTCCTTTCCCAGCTTGAACCCACTGCTCCTTGTCCTATGAGTGCAAACCCTCTAGAAAAGACCTTCCCCTGCCTTCACGTAGGCCCCCTCAGGTACTGGAAGGTCAAAAGAAGGTCCCTCCAGAGCCGCCTTTTCTTCAGGCTGAACAGCGCCAGATCTCTCAGCCTGTCCTCACACGAGAGATGCTCCATTCCCCTGCTCGTTTTAGTGGCCCTCCTCTGGACACGCTCCAGTCTGTCTACATCCCTCAGGAGGGCATCATTTAGCCAACATCTTGGTTGTTCCACAACTGGCGTGACTGGCTGGAGAGGTAAGAGTCCTGCACTGCTAACCCTAACTCCTGTGCAGCTGCAGAGAAGTGCGTTTGAAGCAGGGATGGATCAACCCCTAAAGCTGTCTCATTTCCACCCCAGTTTCCCCTAAAAGCATAACGTGCTCTTATCTACTAAAAAGAATTATTCCTGCAATAGCAGCAGTTGATAAAGATTTGCAAAAGCTGAACTGCATTTTGGCCAAACAAATACTACCTTTTTAATGGGTTTTTTCAGGTCCTCAAGATCTTCAGCACTGAGCTCTTCCCAAAACTGATACAAGGGCTCAATGGTCTTCTTTGACCTGAAAGAGGAATTCAAGCACGACGTGAGCTAATGGATCCAGGAGAACTCGTATGTATTTCTATTTTATTCACACAATATAAAACGCTTGGGATTTTGATAGCACACCGTAGGGTTTTAAAACCTACTCAGTCAATCCCTATATAATGCAAATTAATCCCACCAAGAAGTAACACCCATTTTACTGAGAGGTGGAAGCTACAACTGTTTGCTTGATAACTTCAGTGCAGCGAGGTTTCCTAGCTCCCAACTGGGTATTATTAATGGCTCTGCTATGCTCACAAGGAAGCATCATTTTCTTTTAAAATGTGAAGATAATATCAATTATTTTACTATTATATAATTATTATATACATACAAAATTATATTATTACTATACTATTGTAAAACATCATATAATTTACACTATTAAAATCCTCACATATTGTTACTGTTGGGAAATGCTTTATTATTTACTTTTACAAAATGTTATAGCATATCTATTGTTTGGTAAGATTTAATAATACACAATATAAGCATTAATCACAGCTCCTATGAGTGAGAAAGGTCTCTGTTCTGTGGAGACAGGTTTTGCTTTTTAAGAGTCAAACCCAACCCAAACCAAAACACACCCCACAGCAGCTACAACAAAAGCTGCATGAGGCTTACAACATGATGTTTTAGAAACTGCTGAAAAGAAAAACAAAGAAAAAAAATCACTAAACATATTATCTACTCCTTCTAGGAAACTGCATTCTGTTTCTCGTTCATCGCTGTACGTCACAGTGAGGGCAAATTTCAGTCCAAAGCTTTGATGATCTCTGGTTACTGTATGTAATGCAAAAGGTACTAAAGATCAGGGAGGAAAGTGAGCTGCATAACCAGGCAACTGGGCCCAGTCCTTCTAGGACAAGGCCTAATGGCTGTGGACATTGCTTTTTCAACTTCAGTAAAGCCTTTGATGCTGTTTCCCACAGTGTTCTTGTGTTAAAGCTGGCTGCCCGTGGCTTGGACTGCCTACACTCTGCTGGGTGAAACCCTGGCTGGACAGCCAGGTCCACAGAGTGGTGGTGCATGCAGAGAAATCCAGCTGGCTAACAGTCACAAGTGGTGTTCCCCGGTGTCAGTATTGTGGCCACCCCTGTTTAGTGTATTTATTCATGATCTGGGCAAGGGGATCGAGTGTACCCTCAGTTAGTTTGTCAGTGACAAGCTGGGTGGGTGTGCTGATCAGCTTGTGGTCCTGCAGAGAGATCTGGAAGGCCAGTTGTATGAACTTCAGCGAGACCGAGTGCTGGGTCCTGCACCTGGGTCACAACAACCCAGGGAGGAGGTTTTTATCACCAGCCCTGAACGTGTTTGTAAGTCATGTAGGTCTGTAGCTTACAGCCATGGTTATCAGTGGGCTTGGCAGAGTTACACTGATGGTTGGACTCTATGGTCTTAAAGGTCTTTTCTAACCCAGGCAATTCTGTGAGTGACTGTTTCCTTTTAATTCACTGTCTTCTACAAGGTGAAAGTGAGTAGTTTAGTTTAAATTGCACCTTTTGAGCAGGTAGGGATCGAAGGGGAAGAAACTGTCAAGTGGGTTAGTGCACGTCTGCACAAGGTCACCCCCGGCGCCACTCCGAACAACTGGTATGAACTGCCTGTTGTTCCTCTCAATAATTGTGTAGCAGAACACCAACTGGTATTTCCTAGAATGAACAGAAGATAAGCACTTCAAACACGTGGGAAGCAACAACTTCAGGTGGTATTAAAATCATAGAATCATTAGGGATTGGAAGGGACCTCGAAAGATCATTCAGTCCAATCCCCCTGACACAGCAGGATCACCTAGACCCAGTCACACAGGAACACGTCCAGGCAGGTTTGAAACCTCTCCAGTGAAGAAGACTCCACAGCCTTCTCATATTTATGTGGAGGTTCCACATGTTCCAACTTACAACCACTGCCCCTTGTCCTATCACTATATGTCACTGAGCAGAGCCTGGCTCCATCCTCCTGACACCCACTGCTCACATATTTATAGACATTCATGAGGTCACCCCTCAGTCTCCTCTCCTCCAGGCTCAAGAGACCCAGCTCCCTCAGCCTCTCCTCATCAGGGAGATGCTCCACTCCCTTCATCATCCTCATTGCTCTGCACTGGACTCCCTCCAGCAGCTCCACATCCCTCTTGAACTGAGGGGCCCAGAACTGGTCACAACACTCCTGATGTGGTCTGATCAGGGCAGAGTAGAGGGGGAGAAGAACCTCTCTTGATCTGCTAACCACCCCCCTTCTGATCCACCCCAGGATGCTGTTGGCCCTCTTGGCCACAAGAGCACACTGCTGGCTCATGGCCATCCAGCTATTAAAATGCAAAGTTATTTTTTAAGAAGAGTCACTTCTTTCATTTTCCAACTGTTATCAGAACTTTCCAAGGCAGTCAGGGAGCATCACTCCAAGCAGACTCATCCTGACTCCAGTGCAAAGCCCTTGGTTTCGCAGCACTGTGGGATTTCACTAGAACTGCACCAGAGTGCACCAGGCTGCTTCCACGTTCACACCAGCACCTCCATCGAGCTGAAACTGGAATAAACGAGCGAGTACCTGGTAATGGCAGCAAACAAGTTCACAATGGAGGGCAGGCAAATCTTGAGGGGGTTGAGCTGACACATGACAATGCGCTCGAAATTTAAACTCTGCAGATACGACAGGCCTTTTAGAAAAGAAAAATTGACAAAAACTGATTATTTCTCACAAAAGCTGAAGTAAACTTCTGAGTCTGAGCAGCCTGCACTTCGCACACCAGCACATCCCACGGATCTCTTACAGTAGAGATGGATCCCACAGCTTCTTCAGGCAAATAAAGCTGCTCTAAGTAACAGCAGCCTGCCACAGTGAGGGATCCTTCTCACACTTGCAAGTCCATTATGGATGGACAGTCATCAGGACAGACCAACAGAAGCCCACACTGGTTTTATACAGATGGAATTCAAACACAATGAGCAAGATACAGATCACGAAGCGTTCCCGGCATCGTTTCCAACAAGACCAAGAGTTGTACAAGCCATCTCATTTCATCTGCAGCACTGACCACTACAGAACACATCAAACCTGCAGATGAACCGCCATACTCTTCACAGGTCTCATCCTCACCTTTCCTTAGGTTTCCATCCAAAAGCTGCTTGTGACGGAAGATGAGCGTGTAGAACGCCGCCTGGCACGTGGAGTAGAAGGGCCCGTGCAGAGCGACGTCGCAGTACGCGTTAGTCCCCGTGTCCTGATTGTCAATGTATTTATGCAGCCAGTTCACCAGGAGATCCAGGCATGCCTTTACTGTTCTGTAGTGGGGGGGAAACGGTGTAAAAATAGCACCTGCAGTGGTGCACAGTACACAGGCATTTGGGGAAACATCAGGCAGAAATCTCATTAAATAAAGAGATGCTGTTGTGAGCCTCCTCCTTTATCTCAGCACAATAACCCATCAGCGTAGCAGCAGTGAAAACACCCATGAGGAAAAGCACGTTACCAGAAGAGGTGAAATCTACAAATGCCTGTGAAACACATAGTAAACAGACTCCTGGGCTACAGTCTGCGCAGAGAGAGATGCTTCCCATGGTCAGCAAGTAACTGATCTTTCAAGGTCCCTTCCAATCCCTAATGATTCTGTGAGTCTTCAAACATTAGGGATTGGAAGGGACCTCGACAGATCATCTACTCCTGTCCCCCTGACACAGCAGGACCTCCTGGAACAAGTTGCACAGGAACATGTCCCAACAGGTTTTAAACGTCTCCAGAGAAGGAGACTCCACACCCTGCCCTGGGCAGTTTTAAGTTCAGCATCACAGCCACCAAGCCCACCCTGACCAGTGTGAAAACACAGAACATGCACAAGAGCACCCATCTGCTGAAGTATTTGAACCCAGCTGCACTGAAATACTAGCACACTTGACCTCCCTGTCTCAGAGTTTACATAAAGGGCCTACTTTAGGGCATTAAAAATACCTGCTTCTGATACTGAGCACCTGTGACTCTGCCTGAAGTCACCCTCACTTACCCATGCTCAGCCTTAAGCTGCAAGTGCAGCAATCATCAGTCTGCATCCTGTACGGGCAAAACTTCCCTGACAACTCCAGACAACACCAAATCAGTATTGTAGAAGAGACAAACGAGACTCCTGACGGTGGCACAGACCAACCCCGCGCGCCCACGTTCTGTGAATTCTGTACTGCACCTCCGCAGGCACCGCGAATCGTTTGGCTCCGTTCAGACACCAGAACAACTTACACAACTGGAATAAACTTTGCTCGTGCCAAGAAGCTGCCAATGTAACTGGCAGCAGTCTGTCGGATCACCGAAGGGTTGTTGGGATCGTGCAGTTTTTTCCAAAGATGGTCTAAAAATGCTTCAGCCAACCCCTGGAAGCAAACCACACAGAAATCATGAGTTGCTTGGCCGACAGTAGTGTTTAAGGAAGAGGTTCCTAATATTTGAGTCCCATAATCAAACCCTCCCTAGAACTGTAGTAAATAACTGTCTACAAACAGAATCACAGAACACTAGGGATTGGAAGGGACCTCGAGAGATCATCCAGTCCAGTCCCCCTGCCACAGCAGGATCACTAAGACCCAGTCACACAGGAACATCTCCAGGTGGGTTTTAAATGTCTCCAGAGAAGGAGACTCCACAACCCCTCTGAGCAGCCTGTTCCAGAGCTCCGTCACCCTCAGTGGGAAGAAGTTCCTTCTGATATTTACATGGAACCTCCTCTGTTCCAGCTGACACCCAAGACGAGCACTCTTTCCTGTCTTTCTACACCTAATTATAACAAGTAAATGGAATCAGAAGTCTTAAGACCAGACTACATGAGAAGTGTTTAAAAACAAGATCAGCAAGATCATTTTGCGATGCTGGAGAAGCTGGCTGGAGCCCTGTGCCTCAAGTTCAAGTGTTGAATTCATTAAGAGGTCCATAAACAAAAGTTCCTTGACACTAGCTTAGATCAAATGCATTTGTAGTTTCCAGACATGGGAAAGCAACCACATAAAGAAAAACCTGAAGACAGGAATAACAGAGAAGGAAAAGAACATGAAGATACTCATTAATTCTGATGTCCTGCCTTCAGACTAGGTCTACAGCAGAAAACAAACCACTTTGTTCTTGCTAAAAACAACCCAGCAAACACAAGGATGCAGGGATGGGGAGACAACATCGCGTTTGAAAACAGCTTCTACTCACCAGTTTAAAGCTACAGATGTAGAACATGAAATACTGCACGTGACACGAAGCATGGGTCGGCAGGATGAGCTTGTCAAAAACCAGCACCAGATCCCGATACAAATCCTTTGTGTTGCTGATGTCAAGTTTTCCTACGCACGGAGAGAAGACAAAGGGCAGCCAGTGAGCCCCTTCAGGAGTTGGTTGCTTTCCGTGGTGGTGCACACGGAGAACGTTTGCGTGCGCACGCACAGCTACAGAGCTCACAGACGTGCAGGCTCTGCAGGAACGAGCTGGCTCGGGAAAACCAGAAGACAAGGCTAGGAAATAAAACACCTGGCTTCCATAGCAGTGGTTTCTCAATACAGCAAAATGGCTTCTCAATAGTCTGTTTTAAATGTGTAGAGCTGAGAAATACAAACTCGGGGAATCATAGAATCACTCTGGTTGGAAAGGACCCCTGGGATCATCGAGTCCAACCATCTACCCTACAAGTTCACCCCTAAACCAGATCCCTGAACATCTCCCTCATCCAAACGATCTTTAAACACATCCACGGATGGCAACTCAACCACCTCCCCAGGAAGCCCATTCCAGTGCCTGACCACCCTTTGTGTGAAAAAATTCTTCCTAATATCAACTCTTAACCTCCCCTGTTGTAACTTGAACCCCTTCCCTCCTGTTCCATCACTAACTGCTTGTGAGAAGAGGCCAGCACAGACCTCTGCACAGTGTCCTTTCAGGTGGTTGTAGAGAGTGATGAGGTCTCCTGTCAGCCTCCTCTTCTTCAAACTGAAGAGCCCCAGCTCTTTCTGTCTTTCCTCATAAGATTTATTCTCCAGTCCCCTCACCAGCTTCGTTGCCACCCTCTGCACCTGCCCCAGCACCTCCCCATCTCTCTTGTGTTGAGGTGCCCAAAACTGGACACAGCACTCAAGATGTGGCCTCACCAGGGCCAAATACCTTCCTACTCCTGCTGGCCACACTATTTCTAATACAATCCAGGATGCCATTGGCTTTCTTGGCCACCTGGGCACACTGCTGGCTCATCCTCATCTTCCTGTCTGTTAGAACCCCCAGGTCCCTCTCTGCCAGCGTCAGGTGTCTCTTTCAGGTGTCACAGAGAGCCTTGCTGTCGCAATTCCAGCTGAGTGACAAGGCTGGTTGCTTTCATCTCCTCCCACTGCTTGTGATGCTGAGAGGACCCATAATTCTAACACTCCAAGCAACACAGGTTACCTAGAAAGCACTTCTAATCCCCCAAGTTTGGCAGCACAGTGAGAAAGCAAAGCTCTACACGCTGTAACGCCACAGCTGGACACGCTGTCGTATTTATACAACCAGGAGGCCTCCAACTGAAGACTAAACCTTTCAGGTCACACATGTACCTTCGCATCCTCTGCCAGCAACGCCGGACAAAGGCAGGAATGAGGACCTACTGATCAGAGACTCCTGCTGCCAAGGGGTGATGGCTCTGTCTTGCAACAGAAAGCAAGAACTCCCATTATGTTCTAATGATTTGCTAGCACAACAACAGACCTGGTCCTAGATCAAGTGTCCTCACCGTTAACATGGCAAGCATCTTTAATGTAGGAGAACAGGATGGTCATCAGAATGTCAAGACGCTCTGCAAGTGGATGGGCCATTCTCTCGCTACTGGAAGAGCCAGCGTTGTTTCCTTTGCTTTCTTCATCTTCCTCCTGGCAGATGAAACAGCAGCTTTTACATACACACCCCACCAGAGGCAGCAACCACAGGAGAAGTCAGGCTAAATTTCTCTTCCACTGAAACGCTGAAGTTTTGGGGTTTTTTTAAAAAAAGCATCATCTTTTTTAAATCGCTTAGCCTAAGCAAACCTCTGTAAACTAAGACAACTGCCACGAATTCTCTCTTTGGGTTTATGGGTTTTCACTTAAAAACATCCAGTGGATTCACTGCACTTCCTCCTAATATTCAGAGGAGTAAAGTCAGCATCCAGAGAACACGTTAGCACTCGTCAGCTGTTCAGACTCTAAGAGCTGTGTGCAGCCAAAGCAACAACACACCCCTACACCGTCTTCTTTCATAACCACCTCAGAAGCAAAGCATTTGCTAAAAGACCTGTTGATAGCCAACCATGTCAAAAAGTCCCTCCTCTGTAGATTTTCCCTCGTTATCGGAATTGTTAGCGGTTTCTTCAGCATCTTCAATATCTTGCTGCGGGGTACTAACCTAGAGTGCAAACAGAAGGTTCATTCTCATCAGAACATTGCAAGGCTGCAGTAACAGCAGTAACTATTACTTGTAAGCAAAGACAATGGGAGATTTCTAGCCCAGGTTTTGTCCTTGACTAAGTAAACATTTCAGCAGGGAATGATATGTGTGTACACACACCCCCCAGACTGACTGAAACTTCACCTCACGGAGTCAGAGGAAAACTAGGGATTGGAAGGGACCTCAAAAGATCATCCAGTCCAATTCCCCTGCCACCGCAGGATCACTTAGAGTCATGGTCATGCACTAAGTTTGTAGGGCTAGACAGTCACAAATACAGTCCCATCTAGCCCCTGCTCCCTTTGCTTCCAGGGCTTTAGTTTTCCTTTCTACCAGCAGTAGGAAATAGTGGCTCTTTCATAGAATCATAGAATCATTAGGGATTGGAAGGGATCCCATAAGATCATCTAGTCCAATCCCCCTGCCACTGGGATCCATTCTGGGGATGCAGCTTTATACACTGAGGTTCTCCACAGTGCACAGCCCTACATCATTTACAACACTACCACTCGTGTTTTTGAGTTAAGACTGCAAAACCTTTCCCTTCAGAGGGACGATAAAACACATCGGCCACACACACCGCAGCACGTTCCCCGCGCGTGAGCGCCGATCGCCACGAAGCCAGTACTTTGACTCTGGCACGGAGGTTCTGCGCAGGGTGTAGCGGTACAGCGACCCACAGGTGGGGAAGCACCTCAGAGCTGGGAATGGATGCCAATCTCATTGATTTCATACTCAGGAGCACTACATGCTGTGTGCTGGGCACATTTCGTTCCCTACTCTGCGCATCTTAACGCTAAGTTGCCTTAAAAGCTGATACAGAAAAAAACTTACATCCAGCTTTAACAGCTTTTCAATGATAAGCTCCAGAATCTGAAGCCTCAGAGTCGGAAGGTACACGGTCACTCGGAGCAGGTTATGGACGTAACATTCCTGTAACACAAAATTGATTGATCACAGAATCATTAGGGATTGGGAGGGACCTCCACAGATCATCTAGTCCAATCACTCTGCCACAGCAGGATTACCTAGACCAACTCACACAGGAACACATCCAGGTGGGTCTTAAACATCTCCAGAGAAGGAGACTCCACAGCCTCCCTGGGCAGCCCCTTCCAGGGCTCCATCACCCTCACTGGGAAGAGGTTAATTCTGATATTTATATGGAACCTCCTCTGTTCCAGCTGACACCCACTGCCCCTTGTCCTATCACTAGGTGACACCGAGCAGAGCCTGGCTCCATCCTCTTGTCACCCACCCTTCACCCCAGCTTGTGCACTGATGAAGAAAGCAATCCTGTGGAATAGACAGGCAGTTATGGCATTAAAGAGCAGCACGATGCCTATGCACTTACATGTGCCTGGACAACTTGATGCTCAACAGACACACCCAGATACACATGTGTGCATACAGAAGTGTGTGTGTACATAAAACTTGAAGAATCTTCAAACAACACACTCCAAAACCAACACCACCACCAGCTGTCACACTAGAGAGCACATTAACAAACAAGCAAACAAAGTTCATAGCTCTTACCAGAGTTCTTTCCGACTTGTTAATGAAAGGAAATCTCTCCACAAGGATTGGCACGAGAAACTGCGGTGTCCTACAGTTTAAGAAACAAACCCAGAAGTTACAGGGTGCTACCACGAGAGCTGAAGCTCCAGCAGCCTCAAGACAAAGTGGAAGAAGCTTGTTTTACACTAATTTCAAGGTAATGATGCAAAAGGTTTTACAAGCCTCAATAAACAGCAGCCTTTCACTGCAGACTTTTTAGGGGCCACTTCCCACGTGCCATAAACACGGCTTTCCCCGCTCCCTCTTTCCATGAATAGGATTTTCAGCCTATGGACACTTCATGAGGATACACAGAGCCTTCCACCAGCAGTTCATCTGGCAGAGTGGGTTTTTTACCTACTGCTACGCTTCTGATTAAGAGAGGGGGGGAAAAACCCAAACACACATTCATAAGCTCACAAGGTGTAAATCTGCAAGGAATCAGGGATTGGACTGGATGATCTTTCGAGGTCCCTTCCAGTCACTGATGTTCTGTGATTCTATCTACTCATTTTATAAACCCCTCCGGGGATGGTGATTCTACCACTTCCCCGGGCAGCCCGATCCAGTAAGGAAAGGGCACAGGAAAGCACAGGATTTTATACTTACGAAGGAACATATCTTGCAACAGTCTGCAGTGCTCTGTGGCACGTGTTGAAGTTTTCTGAGAGGCCTAGAGAAAGAAAAAAGTAACCGTAAGCGTTTGATTGAAAAACATTTAAAACCCTCCTGGACATATTCCTGTGCGACTTGGTCTGGGTGATCCTGCTCTAGCAGGGGGATTGGACTAGGTGATCTTCTGAGGTCCCTTCCAGTGCCTAGTGTTCTGTGATTCTGTGATGAAAAACTTTTTGAAAGGTCACTCTCTCATCTTCACAAGAGTCAAGCAGCCAACTAACTACACTTTATAGGAGACTCTGAATCACAGGCGAACAGGTAAAGGGTAGTTGGGACACCACCAACAGAACTGTGATTGATTCCCGCGCTCAAGATAATAAAACACTAAATTCTTGAAAGACATTTAGCTACCTTTTTGCCTTATGATTAAGCACAGTAATTATGCTGGATTTGTATTATAAATGTGACTTAAATCTGAATTTATCACAGGGAGAGACTCAGAAGTCCCCCAAATGAGCTAACTGTATTGGGGGAAATAAAATGGAGAACAACCAACTCCTCACTTCCCTTTGGCTTTGTTACAGACCAGGAATGTTTTCCTATGCATCCATTCCTATTCCTAGTGACAGAGCACTGGAACAGGCTGCCCAGGGGAGTTGTGGAGCCTTCTTGCCTGGAGATGTTTCAAACCCGCCTGAATTTGTTCCTGTGGTGATCCTGCTCTGGCAGGGGGACTGCACTAGATGATCTTTCGAGGTCCCTTCCAATCCCTAATGTTTTCTGATGATATTGGCCATCACAAGTACTTTGAAAGTAAAAGGAAAGGGGCTACCACACAAACAGTTTGAGTACAACAAGGTCTTTGATTTGAAAATTTAAGGGCGTACTGCTTGTGTCTTCATGTTTTACCCAGCTCAGTTAACTCTGTAGATAGAAGCAGCAGGCACTGCACACTTCTTTAGCAAAGGCATCACAAGAGCATCAATAAGCAACACTTCCCTTCTACTCACTTTCATCGTCATCGTCAGAGTCTGAAATGTCCACGTCATCTTCTCTGATGGTTACGCGAGCTAGTGAAACATGAGATCATCACAGTTGTGCAAATCTCACAGCTCACAGTTTCAAGGCCAAGTCAAACACACTGGACAACAGTCTTCATCAGCATCAGAATCAAAATCATCCACAAGACTTTCTAAGACACGCAAAGCTCCTGCTTCAGTCACAGGTTCTTTGGAGCGTCTGACGTGACACTGCAGCTTTTGGTTTCCAGCAGCACCAATAGTGTTCATCCCCTTCCAAGACAGCTCCGTGAAGGAGGTCTGGATTAGCCACTAGAATGAAGTTTTCTGTACCCAGACTTTAGAAGTCCATCAGTATTACAGTTCAGCTGTTCACACCAAGACAGTCATCAACAGGAAAAACCCCACAACACACCAGGAACTGCGTCACGCGTTGTATTTCTATGTCACTTCTCCGCGAGCAAACGTTTTGACAAGCAAGAGAAAAGCAACTTACGGGGGACAAACTGTGACACAATCATCCGGAGAACCGGCCTGAGATGAACAGTCTGTGCTGACACCAGATTGCTGAGGAAACCCAGATATTCTTCCACCACCTCGCGGCTTCTTCTCAACCACGGCAGCTTCTGAAAGTAAGTCAAAGAGCGACGTGAGGAAGGCTAAACTCTTCATCTTCCCACATAACAAATAGATACTTACCAGCAAAATGGAGACCAGTTGTTCGAGTTCTTTGGTCAAATACACAACAGAAGCTCGAAATTCATGCAGCCAACTAATGATCTGGGCATCCTTAAAACAAGCAGAAGTAACAGGTCACTAGTCAGCAGCAGTAGCTCCTACTACTAGAAAATAAGAAAATCCTTAAGCGTCAAGAGACTAAGATGAAAGAAGGGATTTCTTTGAGTTTGCATCCTCCCCAGTGAAAGTCCTGAAACAGAAATCTGAAAGCTACTGCTGAACCAACACCCTGCCTGGAAGGCTTTTGTTAGTCTTGAGCAAGGCATTCAAACCTTGCTGACACAGGCATTCGATCCTCAGTTTCTTTTTGCCCTGTCTCAGCACAAGGGACATTCACATCTTGAAATACTGCTGAAGCACCAGTAGATCGACACAGAAAACTGTCGCTGGTTTTGCCCGTGTAGTTCCAAAGAGCTCCTCCTCTTTAAAAAGAAAAAGTAACCTTCTTCTTTGTTTAATTAAAAAATCGTGGAAAAAAAGAAGACAGCAAATGTGCTGTGAAACGCAGCTACGTGTTTAAAACACAACATGTGGTTCAAGACCAGAGGGACCTGGGGATTACAGAGACCGACAAACGGTCCAGTTCTCGGCTCTTACCTTTATGTCTGGGTCTGACAGCTGATGCTTTAGCAACTCAAAATCCGTGGTCTCACCCTAGCGAGGGAAAGAAACCTAAGTAAAGAGCGCTCGGGTTTCTCCCCAGAAGAAGACCCCACGAATGACACCATCACTTCTAAACACCCTGATACTGCTGGGCAGTAGCAGAATGACAGCACACACGAGCAAGCAGAAACAGCTCGAGCGGCTGGAGCAGCACCAGCAGTGCCGACCGTGACTGGCAGCTGGAGCCGCCGGGTCACCGCGCCGCAGCCACCCGGGTGACGCGCACGCGGGGCCTTCCATCGCCACGGGGAATCCCTTTCACTTTCCCGGCGACACCGCCCGGCCCTCAGCCGCCTGCGGATTTCTTCCCAAGCGCCCTCCCGCCCCGCACTCGCCCCGGCGCCTTCGCCCCGGGAGCCGCCGCGGTCGAGCGCAGCGCGGTCACCTTGTCGTACTTGAGCAGGATGTCGGCGAGGGTCCCGCCGAACCGCACCGTCTTCCTGGGCGGGGAGCTCAGGAACTCGTCCCCCCCCAGCATGGTCGCGGCCCCGCGAAGCCGCGTGAACACCCGCACCCCGCTCGGCCCCGACTCAGCGGACGGGCAGGGGTCGCGCCCCGCGGGGGCGGCGGCGGCGGCGCGGAGCCGCTACCGGGGCGGCGGCGGGGACCGCGCGCGTCTCCGCCACATGCCGCTCGCGCCCGGGCGGAAAGGGCCGCGCGAGCCGCCGGAAGCGCGGAGAGCCCCGCCCCGCCCCAGCGAGAGGAGAGGCCAGAGGGGCCGCGCTGCCTCAGCGCGGCCTCGCCGCTGCGGGAGGACCGGGGAGCCGGCTCCGGCGCTTGACGCGTGTCGGCGAGAGGAAGCCGGGTGCGGCCTCGCCGCCGCGCCCAGCCCGCTGCACATGAGGCCGTTTGCAGGCGGCAGCGTCCCGGCTCCAAGGGCGGGTGGCGGCGCTGAACACTGCGCAATCCAAACGGCTCGGTCGGGGTTAAAGAAGGCCACGTACCCACCTGTCCGCAGCGGAACGTCACCTCGGCAAGCAGCTCGAGGTTTGCTGGAGGAGAGGCACAGCCGGGCAACTCAAAAACGCGGTGTCAGGACGTGTCCACGGCCGCTGTGTGGGAGCTGCGGCATTCCCGGAGCAGAACGGCCCCGAGCTTTGCCTCTGGAAGCACGGTGTGTACACACACACACACACATATACACTACCGCTGAGTAAACCAGTACGTGCAGTTCCTTCAAAGGCTCTGCTGGTTTGTACTCTATACACACCAACTGACATCATTACGGGATGTGGCAGCTTAAGATCATACAACTCAAAAAGAATCAAGCATCAAATTCACTGGATTTTAGAGCAACCAGAAAAGCATGGATGGAAAGGTGCATTTTCCATGTAGCTCCTCAGTAACGTTGACTCGGCTGCTTTGGACTTTAAATTCAGTTGAATATTTCCTTCTCCACATCCCAGTGACACCAATACATTACTTGAACTTAGTCCTCTTCACCTGCTGAATGTATTTGCTGATTCTCTACACAGATGGCTACCACTACACTACTTTCCCAGTAGTTTGCACTCTTAGAAGTAACAGTCTGTAGAATTCACTAATAACTGCAATTTCTCCCCATATAAGATGTTCCCATGTAAAGAACATAAATCTTATAAGGAAAGTCTGAGGGAGCTGGGTCTCTTGAGCTTGAAGAATTAGGGGTGACATCATTAATGTCTACAAATATGTGAGGGGTGGGTGTCAGGAGAATGGAGCCAGGCTGTGCTCAATGTCATCCAGTGATAGGACAAGGGGCAATGGGTGTGAGATGGAACAGAGGAGGTTCCACATCAATATGAGCAGGAACTTCTTCCCAGTGAGGGTGACAGAGCACAGGAAGGGGCTGCCCAGGGCAGTTGTGGAGTCTCCTTCTCTGGAGATATTTAAAACCTGCCTGGACATGTTCCTGTGCAACTGGATCTAGGTGATCCTGCTGTGGTGGGGGCATTGGACTAGATGATCTTTCAAGGTCCTTTCCAATCCCTGATGTTCTGTGATATACACCGCATTAAACTTTAGATAGAGCCTGCATCTACTGAACGTAACAACAAGCGTTTAACCCTTCTACATAATCACAAGTGAGGGGCTTGGCTTTTTAATGCTTTAATAGCATTTTACCATTTTTAAAGCCAGTAGTAAACCTTAACCAGCTGCAAAAAAACTCCTGTTGGTCACACCTCCATAAATTGGGCTGTTTCTAAACCAAGTGTATAGTGCTGTCCTTTGGAGAAATTCTGGCTTCAGATGCAAAACTCCACATTTGCACAACAACAAACGATCCTAAACTTGTACCACTGCTTCTTGGCAATCAGAAATATAAAAGTTCTTTGGACTTTGTGCTGATTAAGCCACATCTGATAAGGATACAGAGAGACCAAGAGAGTGTTAAATACCTGTTAATGTTTAACTGATAATAATTCTGCCCCCAGTTTCTGTTTGGTGATAGCCTTCCTTCCTTATTCAGAAGGCAAACAGACAGCTTGAAAGAGTAGCTGGCTTACATTTTCAAAAGGAAAGGATTATTGCTTACAATAGTTATCTTTGTTTCCTGGCAAGTCTTTAGCTGGTAACGTTCTAGGCTTCTCTGCAACGAACACCCTCCATTACTGACACGTCCATTCCTGTATTTATTTTTAAAACACACTGTTCCCCTCCTTTTCTGTGTTAGTTTTCTGACATCACCACTCATGTTCGTAAATATTTGAATCCCGTGCAACCCGAGTGAATTGCAAAAGCAAACCACATCCAAACTACCCTGTTAGGAACAACCATCAAGTGCTGACATTTGGAGTCAATTCCACTATAATCTGCAGTGAATGCAAAGCCCAGCTCAGTTCACTTAATGCACTCATTTTGATTGCAGCACTAGATCAGAACAATATTTTTCTTTAAACAGAATAAATACGTGAGTAAAAGTTTTTGCTTCATTTATAGCTGCTGCTAGTGATTAAAACTTGCCTGGATGTGTTCCTGTGTGACTTGGTCTGGGTGATCCTGCTCTAGCAGGGGGATTGCACTAGATGATCTTTCCAGGTCCCTTCCAATCCCTAATGTTCTGTGATTCCACTTATTAAACACAGTGGCTCATAATTCAGTTTATAAGTGGAACTACAGGGAACAAGAAAAAGCAGTTAACTCTGCTCAGAGCAATTAAACAAAGAAGAGATTCTTTCAAACAGCACCGAAACAATGAGCTGTAAACTTTAAGGGAGGAATTTGGCTTTTTTTTTTCCTATCAGGCCATTGTTACCCCACAGCTGTGTCACACTGCAGTTCCTCTGGAAGGAGGAAATAATTGTATGCTCCTCCTAAAACCTGCAGTTAGTAATGAAAACCTCACCTGACAGACCTTCAAGTTTCATATTAAAGTCTAACCTTGGAAAACTGAAAGCATTTAAAAAACATTTAAAAATTAGAGTATACATAGAAAAGTAAGATGTATTTTAGAGACTCATATTTCAACAGTTAACAAGGAAGTACCACCACGGTGTTCTCAGTAAACATTTTCTTCTCTGGAGACATTTAAAACCCTCTGGGATATGTTCCTGTGTGACTTGATCTAGATGGTCCTGCTGTGGCAGGGGGATTGGACTAGATGATCCCTTCCAATCCCTGATGTTCTGTCATCTCTAGCATTTATCAGGGGTGGCATAAGCCCAATTCATACTAAAATTTTAATACTTACCCATATTTGCTGATCATGGGCTCAAACTCCTAGTTCCAAACCACGAGGACTCATGACAGATCTCTCCACACAAGAATTTCAGGTATCACCTTTTATATTAATCTCTTTCCCGGTGCCACATCTTGGTTACACCTCAATGAAAACTTACTATTTTATAATCCATCCGAGTATTTGTTAATCAACAGGTTTCTGTGGGGTTTTTTTGGCAGTTCCCATCCCCAAATGCTTCAAAAAGTAATTCTTAACACAACTGAACCAGAAGTGCTTCGTCTTTGAAGTGTCATCTCACCTAATCTGCAGCTACCAGGAACATCCTTGTACACCAACATCACTCGTCTATTTATAAGATCTCAGCTTGCAAGTTACTCCAAAACAGCAATGAAGCTTCACAAGAGTCACCCCAAATTGCATATTTACACTATAAACAACTTCTACCCCCTCTGCAGCTTTGCCTCAGTAGTTTAACAGAGATCTTTTTAGAGCACCCTTACAAACACAAGTATTGCACTGGCATCAGGAAAATTCACAGTAAGGCAGACGTCCAGACCTTGGTAGAACAGTGCAAGAGCTTTTCATTGTGCAAGAGTTTTTTTACCAAAACATTCCCAGGTTGATAAAAAATGTAAAACCCCTTTATATTACAGGCTGCACTGATTTCTCTGGGAATCAGGTGTTTTTCCTCCCTGGCTGAATTCTTACTTTTGAAGAGAAGTAACTTATGTTTAGAAATTATGAAAAATATCCACAAAAAACTCTCCAGACCAGCGCTGGAATAGGTGGGTTTGGCAGAAACACGGCTCTGCGAGTCCATTCCACACACAGTCCACAGGGGTTGCAGAGGTTATTCCAAAATGAGAGGATCCTATTGCAGGGCGTGGGGAATTCTCTTTCCATAACTTGCAGCGCTTCTCCCACTTTGCATCTTCAACAAATCCTAAAGACAATACATTAAGAAAAGGTTACTCCAAAACAGTCTTTGGAAAAAAAAACCCCTCATGTAAAGCTTTCAGCTGTTACTTGAAGGCAGTCTTAGGTGTATTTTTACCTCATTTTTAACAGCCAGTTGGGATCCACATAAAAGACCCTTTGTGGTTGACTGGGGTGGTTGGACTAGATGCCCTTTAAACATCCCTTCCAACCCAAACCATTCTGTGATTCTATTGCCTGTCAAATCAACAGCCCATCTCCAGTGGTGACCAGGTGTGGACAGCTCAGTAAGGGCATAAGAATACAGCACAGGAGTGGTATCTCCTCAGGCTATCTCAGCTGTCACTAACTGCTCCAGGTTTGCTTGAGCACCTCTTCTATTTCTTCCACCAGCTTTTTGAATCAATACATTGCTACCTGTCACGCTTTCCCATGACAAACAATCCCACACTTTAGCTACGCTGCATGTGACAACTTGTTGGTTCCTGCTTGGTCTTGGGAAAGGCATTCCCTGGGTGCCTTTTCCATACCACTCATGACTGTATAAACCTCTACAATACTACATACTCTGCATCTCTTCAGCCTCAAAGATCCTATCTACTTGTAATTCCTTTAATTTATCTGTAGGTTTTGAATTCTCACCCTTCTCACTCATTCCTATCTAATTTGTAGGACAGGAAATCAGAACAGCATGCTGCAACTCCATGAACAGCTGTCTGATGGTACTTCTGAAGCAGAGAACCATCTAAAGGGACAAGAATACGTAAGTTCTTTCTGTAAAGAAGCTCCCTTGTTCAGGCAACAGTTCATTTTACAAACACTTACCTTTCCCATTGTAAATATATATATTTAAATATATCTATATTTTAAATATATCTATTTAAAATGTAAAAAATATATTTTATATATATATATTATATATATATTTATATATATAAAAGGGGGACCTGAAGTTATTGCTCAAGAAGCTCTTCTAATGGCCAGTAGTGGGGGGGAGGGCCAGGACAATTGTTGAGGTTTGTTTAAAGATGGTTTGGGAGTTTTCTCGGTGTGGTCTTCCGTTGTGGTTTTGGTTGGTCGGGTTGGGGTTCTTTTGTGGTGGTGGTGGTTTTTTCCCCTTCCTCTTCCTTGACAGTATCTGCCCAAACATGTTTAACTTGTTTGGTTGAGTTCATAAATATCTCCAGATGGGGAGAGGACCTATCAGCAAAGGCTGATCTGATTCAGACAGTTGGCTATGAGACAACAGAACATATTTTGGGTGGGCTTACTTCAAAAGGGAACCCCGGACTAATCTTGGAGGCACCTTGAGAGCTAAAACCAGAGGCTTGTGGTGAGGGATCCTACACACTCTTAAACACACGTTACAAATACATTGCCATACATGTTTAAAACAACTCCTCTACATTCCCTCTGCCTTGGTTCCTTCGGAATGACAATTAGTCATACAATTGTACCAAAGTCTGTTAGCACTGGAAGCTGCTGTTTGCTTGGAAAAGCCTCTAACAAAGCCCTCTGTGCATCTGCCTCTATACTTAATAGACCTAATTATCTCTAATTGAAATCAGTAACATGGACAACTTGAAATATTCCAGAATAATGGGTGACTTCCACAGCTAGAAATTGATTAGAGCCAATGACACAGCAGCATGTGCATCATGGAAGCAGGACCACCTACATGATGGCAGAGATATCACCTACTGAACTCAACACCTCTGCTCGCATCACAGGCATTTAGCAAATGTCCTTTATTCCCTGCAAACATGCATCTCCGTCAGTTCCAAATCCACTTCGAAAGTCTGAAAAGAGTGACCTGTTTTCAACAGCCTGTTTTCTAATTAGTTATAGTTAATTATAAACTAAACAGCAGTTAGCCTTCTGAAGCCATATTGCTGCTGCTCTTATTCCACGTCCTACAAGTTTTCTATTAAGGAACAGCTCTCCATGTCATATCTCCCTACAGTTAGCACTTCCTCTCAAGAAAATTCTGTGGCTTTCGTGAAGGAAGATTATTTCCACGGGAACTTTTCTGTAAGCTGTCAGTAGCTTCAAGCATTTGAAGGAGCAGCAAAAAAAACTGACCTTGTATGCAAGTTAATTCAGGACTGCGACACACTGAGGATCCTGGAACAGCTCAGACAGAGTTTATCCAGAAAAGGATTTTAGGTAGTGAAGCGGAAGCTTGACATTGTTCATTGCCAAGGCCCTTAAGGGTGTTTTTCTTCTTAAAAAACCCTGTCATATTAGCGAACACACCAGGGATGTTTTGGGAGTCCTGATGATCTGCCGTGATGTTTCCAAGTTGGACCCAGACTCTCTTCTCAACTAGACTGCAGCACAGCTTTTTCAGGTGACCGAGGTTAAACAAGCAGTTTAACTATCGATTGCATCCATGACTTTGCAACAGTTAGCCACAGCTCTGCCCCTACCTTACATACTGGTCAGTGTTTTACATCGCCTGCTGTTCTCCAAGAAAAAATCATTTCATGTTGCTAAAGACTCAGGTGCATCACCCCACACTTCGTTGTGGTGACACTTAGTTACCGTTGGAACCAGCTCACAAGCTACGTTTCTGTCCATCAGATCTCATGGGAAGCTCTCTGTACCCCAACTCCATCGTGGTGACCCCGCTATAACCCAGCTGGCCTTTTCCATTCGTGTGTGTTGACCTCGGGGACATGCCTCTCACGGATTTCTACCACTACCCGAACCGACAAGGAGTCCCCACAACCTCTCAGACGGCAGCGAGCGATCTGGCGTAACAAGATTTTAACCCGGCTCAGAGTTTTCTCAAGTTCTAGACAAAGTTTCCTCTTCCTTCAGCGTCCCTTTCTCTGGAGGCCCCGGCCCAGCCCTAGGGCCCGCTCTGGGACTGGCCTTCCCGCGGCCCCGGCACCTGCCTCTCACCTGCTGCCGTCGGCGGGGCGGCCCCACGGGCCCCCTGCGCGCTGCAGCTCCAGGTCGGCGGCGGCGCTGGCGCGGGGTCGCGTCGCGGGGGCGAAGGCAGAGAGGCGGCGGCTCAGGCCGTGCACCAGCCCCCGCAGCAGACTGTCCCCGCGGCCCTTGGGCAGCGCCAGCCCCACGTCGTCGCGCAGCTCCTCGGGCGGCACCTCCAGGTTCCCCGCGTACCAGAACACCCACCACACGAGGCTGAGGAAGATGCCGATGCCGCCCGCGTAGATGAGCAGGTCGGAGAAGAACACGTCGGCGAACACGCCCGCCAGCAGCACCGCCAGCCCCAGCGCGTCNGCCCCCTCGCGAGCGGCTTCGGCCCCGCCCAGCGGCCGCTGAGGGGAGCGCGGGCTTCGCCTCAGCCCTGCGGCGCCCCCGCGGCGGTGACTCGCGTAGCTCAGGCTACTCGGGGGTGTCCGCGTCCTGTCCCTGAGCCGGCCTCGCGCCGCCGGTGGTGCGGGGCGCCCCCAAAGGACTCCGGTTCGGAAAGAGCAGCGGGAGCGGGCGTTCAGAGTCGTTGGCCTGCAGCGACCCTCAGCACTCGGCGGGGCCGAGGCCCTCCCTTGGCGAGGGGCAGTCACCGCTGTTGTCGTGTGCAAGGTGAGCGCAGGGTCACCTGTGAAGGGCAGTGAGGGCTTCGCCTGAAGACAGCCCCAGAGGGAGGCACTCAGCAAACGGCGGGCTTGCGATGGATGCATGTGGTTTAGACCCCCACACTCAGGAGAGGAGGCAGCCATCAGCACACAGCAGAGATTTGCCTGAAGACAGGCGAGACAAAAATTCCAGCAAGTTAAACGCAAAACGTTATGCAAAACGGACGACAGGATTTCAGTTCATGCTCGTGTCAGTTAATGGCCTGGTACACGTGATTCTGTGATACCATCTCAGACTCCCATGGCCTTAAGAACTGCTTATTCATTAAAAAATGTTTATGATATAATAGAACAAGAGGTCGCAGATTACAGGAAGTTGACCCCATGGATCAAGCAGAATCTTTGAGTATCTTTTAGCTTCCTTCACCACTTGTTCTGGGCCCCCTCAGTTCAAGAAAGACATGGAACTGCTGGAGAGTCCAGTGCAGAGGAAAAAGGATGGTGAAGGAAGTAGAGCACCTCCCTTATGAGGAAAGACTGAGGGAGCTGGATCTCTTGAGCTTGGAGGAGACTCAGGGGTGACCTCATGAATGTCTATAAATATGTGAGGGGTGGGTGTCAGGAGGATGGAGCCAGGCTCTGCTCAATGATATCTAATGATAGGACAAGGGGCAATGGGTGTCAGCTGGAACATGGGAGGTTCCATATAAATATCAGAAAGAACGTCTTCCCAGTGAGGGTGATGGAGCCCTGGAACAGGCTGCCCAGGGTGGTTGTGGAGTCTCCTCCTCTGGAGAAGTTTAAAACCTGCCTGGATCTGTTCCTGTATGACTTGGTCTAGGTTGTAGTGGGGGGGATTGGACTAGATGATCTTTGGAGGTCCCTTCCAATCCCTGATATTCTGTGACTGTGTGTGTTACCACCCAACTACTTTCTGGGTAGCAAATCTTTTGATGCAGGATGTCTTAAACAGGAGACGAAGTAGGATTTTTTTAACTTTGCACATCAGGCTATTTACATACAATTGATTGGTATCACTCTCTTAAAACCTTTTCCCTATTTGGATTTGAGTGTAATACTGCAAATAAAGATTTTTAATTGCCACTACGACTTCATATACTGCCTTGTAGTCTCACTCTGGAAAGAATGTAAAGTAATCATACAGAAAGCAACAGTGTGGATTTTTCTTTATTTAAAGGGAGATTCCACTTAGCAGGCACACCCTTATTAACTCCTTTGGTGCTTTTCAGATGGAAAAAGCCCACCAGCACGTGTGGATAACCTTGACTGTTCTGGCAGCAGAAATAAACCCCCAAAGTGAAGGTAAGGAGATTTTGCTTCATGCCATAAAGTAGTCAAAGCATACATTTTAAATCATATGTCAAACAGGTGCTGCTTTGCTTTGTATGCTGCTTGCTTCCAGGCCCAAGCTGTGTTTCAAAAGGAAGTCACTTAGGCTTCTCAGCTTTTCCTGGAATGGTCCCCTTCCCTGCCTTCTGACACTTAAAAACCTGTAGTGGTTTTCATTTGGGACAGGAAAACATAAAAGGTTTGAAGTAAAGCCTATTATGATCATGCATTTATTTGTTCCAGCTCATCAGTTAAAAGGAAATGCAAGTGAGAAATTCTGCTGGGGTCAGATTTTCTTAAGACAGTAGTTTACTTCATCAGGGTGTATGTTTACTAAAAAGACAATACTGAATGACTATAAATGTGATAAAACAAACAACACTCATGCCGACCGTGGCCTGGGTATTTTCTTTGACGCTTGCTTTGGTGTTTTTGAAGGCTTCTTGCCTGACTGTAATGATTTCCCAGATTTGGGTGTTGAAAAAGACTTTGCTTCAGGCTTTTTCAGAGTCTTTTTAATCTCTTTTACGGCTTCTTTTGGCATGCTGAGCTGCTTGACTTTTTTCTGTTTGGGTGATGTCTGTGCAGCTGCACTCTCTTCTGTGACTTCACGTTTTGCTTTCGGAGTCTCCAGAGCTTGAGGTTGTTTCTTTCTCTTCCTAGGAGATGCTTTAGTTTTCTTAGCCAAGTTGTCACCTTTTCCTGGCTTTGGTTCCATTTTCTGTATTGAAAACAGGTAAAAAACCATTAACATTACTTGATTAAGCTGCTTCTCCATGGTTTACCCATTACCCATGACTTTGAGCTTACTATGTGATCTAGACAAACAGGTAGAATAAACATAATTGCTGCTATTCAGAACAAAATCTGTAAAAATGAAAAAAAAAGACACCACTGGCTTCCTTTGTAAGAGGGTTTAAATAAGAAAGTAAAAGCACTGAAAACCGAAACACCCCAAAACTATCCACCTCCCCCCTCCTGCTCTACTTTTTGTTTTCACAATGCATTAATAAAAACTCCAGTTGACTTCTCATGTGCTAACGTGCACTGTTTCGTATAGAGAATGATTTAAACAGTTCAAAGTCTTTGAGTTTAACTGAAATGTTAAACAATTACCTTCTCTCCATCTAAGACGGTTGTCTGAATAGGCACCAGCTGTGGGATTTCTTCATCATCATGATCACCTGGTTCTTGGGCTACTTCTGCTTTTTCTTTTTTTGCCAGCTCCTGGGCTGGGGCAGCAGCATTAATTTCAGGTGCCAAACTGACCTGACTTGACTTGGGTTTTTTAGTGGCCGCCTTCTTCTTCTTCTTTGCTTTCTGGTTCTTTCCTTTCTAGAATTAATTGGAAGTACATGTCAGACAAATCTCCACCGCATTTCTAAATGTGTAATTATTAGAACACAGTTCAAAATAAGACAGTCTAGCAACACTAATTCAAATGCTGTTGTTTAGTAGACCTGGGCTGGCTGCATCTAAAATGCACAGACATTTATTACTTACAGAAGTTTATTACAAATAGCTCCTAGACATCAGGATTACATTTTTTAAGTCGGATAGATATGCCTCAAATTTACTTCAGACAAAAGAACAGAACTCGGTACAAAGGAACAGCTAATTCTTTTTTTAAAAGTAGGTGTGTGTCCCTGTGTGCGTGCAAATATATGAGCTCGTGAGTTACTCAGATGCTGCTGATATGCAGACAAAAAACACACGTGGAGTGTTTTAATCCACAGATACGTTCATCAGTGTGTTTTCAGGAGGCACAAATGAATGACCAAAACAACCCAAAACTTCTAAGCATGAATCTCAGCTCCCTACAGTTTATTACTACAAACACTTAATTATTGCCAGGCTGCTTTACAGCCCCTCAGCGAGTTCCCGTGATTTGGTCACGAATCTGAAACCCTCTCAGCCAGGAACCTAACCCATTCGTAGCCTTAAATGCCTGGGACTAGCTGCCAAAATGTTTAAGCCCAACACATGTGACGCTGGAACGCGTAAGAAGTGGCCAAACAACTAGTCGTTCCCACGTGGTTTATGGAAAGCTTGAAGAATTTTGTTTTTTCTTTTACCTTTAATTCCTTCTTTTTGGGAGTTGGTTGTCTGTCAAGCTCATCCAAGTTGGACATATTTGCAGTAAAAATCGGAAGTGCAACTGACTTCATTGTTTTGAGGTGAAGAATTTTCACATTTTTCCAATTCTGCAGGAACAAAACCAGTAAGTTATGTACAAATAAGCAGGCTGTGTTATGCACCAACTTGATTTTTAATGCCATCAGTACCTTTGGTAACTTCTTAGCGATCACCTCAGCTGCTGCCATGATGTTCTCCAGTATCTCATCAGCTTTCATGCCAGTGTGACCTACACGTGCTGTACTGAAATAAATTAAGAGCAATATTTATTTGTGGGCAAGTAAGCACACTTCATTATTACTTGTGTTGTCAAATCCAGATAATAAAAAGCCCATTTTAAAATTCATTTATAAAAGCCTGCAAGTATCAAATTACCCAACTTTCATGAAGGATGGCTGCCTATTGCAGAAGTCTTTTAAGACTTACCCATAAGAACCTTTCACAGAATCAAAGAACATTAGGAATTGGAAGGGACCTCGAAAGATCATCCAGTCCAATTCCCCTGACACAGCAGCATCACCTAGACCAAAAACTACTAGTTTTTTCAACTGGTTAAGGTTTCTTCAGCAGGCTATGGTTCAAAACGGCTCACATCTGGAATGATGACCCTTAAGGTCTCTTATTTACATGCTAATGGAGTAAAAATAACTATGCAACCATTCTTCGAGTGCAGTATTAGTCTGATCATACTTACTAAGAGCACCCTTTGTTTGTCACTGGGAGGGTAGTCCCCTGGATGTATTTATGTAGTTCCTTAGCAAGATTTTTGGCTTTCAGGTTTACAGATAAAGGTACTCTAAAAAAGAAAGGGAAGGGGGGGTGTTAAGAAGAGCACAGTAAAAAAGCAAGCAAGCAAAACCCCACTCCGAACCCAAACCACCCAAACCCAACTAAAAATAATCTAATCTTTAAAAGATAATGCCACATGGACACACAGAATTTAAAGACCTACTTTTTCCTTTCATAAAAGTGTTTTCCTAGATGTGAGGGCAGGAGTCTTCTGATTCGGTCGTCAGACAGAAACAGATCGAATCTGTTCAGGAGGCGACGCTTTGCTTCAAACAGTTTGTACTCTTTTTTGAGAGTTTTGTAGGAGATGATCTGCAATGCAAGTGACAGTTTAATCCCCACCGCTGAAAGCGCAGCCCAGAATACTCTGATCCACACAGAACTAACACGTGCAACTGAAGGTCTGTCGTGCTTCATTAGTTTGGAACGCTGAAGACAAGCAACAGAAAAAGGATCTGGTAGTTTTTGTTTTAAGAATCACACAGGACAAGTCTCTTACCCAGCAGCCACAAATCACCAAACAGAACTTAAGTACAGAGTAAAACCAGAATCAAAGTTACATACACAGAGAAGTTGTTTACTTTAGTTTTAATAGTGTAAACAATCCAGCTGCAAATAACTCAAATATTCTGTGACACTGTGAGCTTCTCCAGTTGCGTACGCAAACCAAGTACTGAGCACCACTCCATCTGGCACTAAAGGTCCTGTTGCACATTATTCTAAATAAATTTTGAAGTTTAAAAAACCCTACAGTTTGAATAGTCAGAAAAACCTTTACTGGAGATCATTAACTCAGAACTGCTGAGACAAGAGTATTAAACAGCAAGCGGCGACGGCTTTCCCTTCACGTTGGTTCAAGAAGACAAAAGTGACAGCACGTATTTACCATCACAGCTATCTCCTACCTGACTAACGCTTCTCACGCCGTTCTGGAGTAGAAGTTTCCTGTAGAGATTTTCAGTCTGTTCTGCTGATAGATTTGGTTCATCTCTTGTGAACAGGCAAACTTCAGCAGTTTCTGGACGAATGCCATGGGGCAGTGGTCTGCAATGAGAGTATGAGATGGAGCCGCTACGTTTAAGAGAAGGAAGTATTTTTTTTTCTTGAAGTAGTTTTACACCGAGAGATCATCACCCTTTCACAAGGACTGCAGGGAAGCTGTGTACCTGCATTCGGTTATTTGTCGAGTACTAAATGTGCTCAGTGGAACGCGCACTTTCTGAAGCACACAGAGTTGTGCAAGTGAAACAATCCTACACCACGGCTCCAGTGAGACACACCACTGAACCCATGTCCTGCCAGGAGCTGTCAGCACACAGCTCTTGGGAGCAGGAGGACCATCCACTGTCTCTTTACGCTGTGGCTACACCCAATCTTTACATAAACCTTTGAATACAAACTTTCTCAACGCAGCCTAGCAGCAGTTTGAGTGAAAACTCGTACTTTGCATTTGGGTGCCACAAGGAGGGCTCTTTCTTACGATTTAGTGGTGCATTAGGACAAGAAACGTGTTTCTCGTGCGTCAAGATGGAAGCACACACCTCGCAGATGCAAACCAACACAGCCGGTGCTGTGTGCGCACACAGCGGGCGCGCCCAGTCTCCCGTTACACCGCGACAGAGCCAGAGCCGCCCCGGGACCCGCCAGCTCTCGCTCCCGGCCAGGCAACCGCGAGCCAAACCCCGGGAGCTCAGACTGGGCGCAGGGTCCTTCGCCGGCCGGAGGTCCCGCGCAGCCGCCGCAGCCGAGGCGCTTCCCTTACATTCGGATGATCTGAGAGACCCCCGGCACCTTCCACACCGTCACCAGCAGATGTACGTGCTCGCTCTCGTTGAGCAGCAGCGCGTTCCCCTTGGCCTTGCTTCGGGCGAAGGCGAGAAGGGCCTCCACCGCCTTCTTAACCTGCAGCGGCACAGACCGGACCCGGTGAGCTCGGCACCCGCCGAGTTAGTTCTTTCCCCCCCCGGCCCCGCGATGCCGATACCTGCGCCCGGTCCAGCCGCTCCTGCGGCTCCGCCATGGTTCCACGTGCCTCCCGCCGCGCCTGCGCACGCGGCGCCTTCCGGGGCACGTCGGGCACGTCCGGGGCGCGCGGCGGGGCCCCGCCCCGTAGGGAGCGCATGGCCGGGGGCTTGCGGTAGGGTGCTGGCCGGCCGAGCTTGTTCCGGGCCTGGAGGCTGCGTCCGCCTCTGACTTCGCGCTCAGGGGCTGGTGGTCATCGTGCCGGTCCCCGGGTGCTTCCCAGCAGAGGTCTCCCGAGGCAGTTACTTCCCGGCCCGGGTTGTCACAAGGGGCTGCACCTTCCCGAGTGCAGGCTGACGTTTGCCTTGGTTTGAGTATGGGAAGGTTTGCATTGCCGGAGCCCTCCAGCCTAGCTGGGCTTCCGTGTGCCTGAGCCTTGCCCGCAGTGGCGTTGACTGGTGTCCGAGTTTGATGTGCGACCACTCTTCAGGCCACCGACAGATACTAAATAGGACATCTCCCAGGATAAATCACAGCGGTAGTGGATTCCTGGGGTCATGGGTTTGAACCCCATGCGGGACATCTTGAGACAGTACTGTAGGCTTACCCTGCTCCAGCAGGGGGGTTGGACTTCGATCTTTCGAGGTCCCTTCCAACCTGTAACATTCTGTGATTCCATTTGTCATTGGCAAAGTACAATTCGGGGAATATTTGCTTTTCTCCAGTGACTGGGAACCCTCTCTCAATTTTCTTTCAGTGATGACAGAGGCTTGTTCCAACTTCAGCCACCTCTTAGCATCCTTGACTCTGTCCCAGCTGGACCCAAGAATCACTTGTCCCACTCAGTGACAATCCTACTGGCTTTTCTTGCTGCTACAGCAGCTCTTTTTGTTGCCCTTGTCATCTGCGCCCATTTCAGATGTAGGTCAGCTTTTAATCCAAAATAATCTCCACTACATTCCTGAACAGTGTTTCTAGATTACTTCTCTGTAGCCTATCCCCAATTTTACATCTTACTGCATGGGAGGGCAGTCATGATTGCCCTCCTGATTAGCTAAGCCCGATTCCTGATTTAATTACTTCCCAGGTTGCCCAGGCAGGCTGTGGATGCCCCCTCCCTGGAAGTATTCAAGGCCAGGTTGGAAGGGGCTCTGGGCAACCTGGTCTAATGAGAAGTGCCTGTACCCATGGCACAGAGGTTGGGACTAGATGAACTAGATGAAGTCCTTTCCAACCTAAGCCATTCTCTAAGTCTGTGACATCAACCTCTCTTGAAGTCTGGGCACTGTACTGTGCTGCAGTATCTTCCTTACACTCCTTTCAACATCTTCACTATTTCTGGGTCACTACAGTTGACTATCAAACCATTTCTTCCTTATGAGTGACTAGTCAAGGTAGAACTACTGAATCTCTATTTCAGTTTAGAAATGCATTGAGCAACTACATGGAAGTAGGTTAATTGTTAAGTAGTTAATTATTCCATTCAGTTCCATTCTGGCTAAGTGCATTGTTTTGAGATCAGCTCTATCCTGGAACGATTTTGACCTCATTCTCACACTGCTGTGTGTACCCTGACAGCTTTGGGCTGTCAGCATTCAGCACAGGTACGTAGCTACCTGGATAGTGCCGTTCTGCACAACCAGGGGTTAAATACACATGGCATTAGGACTGTTGTCATCTGCTGTTCTCTTGGATTTTTTCCTTGCTCTCTGCCTTTCTAGTTAGGATTTTTATTCCTTCTCATCAGCTGTGTTCCAGTAAAATGTGTTGCTCTGTCAGTGTGCCAGGACAAAGGAAAGAGATTATAATCCCCCAGTCTCTTGACAAGCCATTTTATGTAATGATTTGTGTTTTCATTCTGCTGGTAGTGTTCATGGAAGGCATCCCCAGGCTTAGGAAAGAGCTGTCTGGTCATATACAGATATTGAAGAGTGAAAACAAACCCTGCAAGATGAAACGTTGGGTTTAGTGTGATTCATACAAGTGAGCAAAAGAAATAAAGCTGGCTCAGAAAAGCTATCCTTTGTTGCCACGTAGTCATCGGAAGTATTAATTAGAGAAATGACTGAAAGGCTAAGAACATGTGAGCTAGCCAAATAGGGCAGGCTCATTAAAATCTTTTCAGCACTGGTGGAGTTTACGCACATGGCACTGGCTGCAGGGTTTTGTAGCCCTGATGATTGTATTAGCCTTGCTGCAGTCTCTGCCTGGGCTTTGCATGCTTGAGTGTAGCCATGTTTAACAAAAACATCAATGTGTTAAAACAGAAGAAGTCAGATGACTGGGACATCTGTCTGAAAATAAGGCAGGCTGAATGTGTAGGATGACTGAACGGCGTATTTGAAGCCTGCCTGTACTGGGTCAGCGGAGCCTTAGCAGGATTCAACTAAAGGGACTATTACTAGGGACTCAAATTGACATTTTTCATATGTCAGTCTTGTCCAAGTATATTTTTCCATCAACATTTCTATCTACATTTTTTCTGCTGCATTTTGAGTCTGACAGGACTGAATTTTACTAGACTTTGCTTCAACTGACTTTGATCATTTTCTTTTGAGAGGTGTTTGAAGTGGCTAACAAGCTTCTTTTTGCAAGAGAGCTCTACCTCTGGGTTAGAAATGTTTCAGCTTAATACAGCACACAATTAATATAAACTGTTTTTAGTTTACACAGTGCTTTTAACTTAGCAAGTCCACAAATTAGTAGCCACTCCTACAAGGGAACTGAGGTTCATTACTTTCACCAATGTTATTGCTGTGCACTAAATGCATTCTGCTGTAGCCCTCCGTTTCACTTCTCTGGTTAATGAAAAATGTATCTTTCCTTAAGCCTTTATGTCACACTAACTTAAGTGCTGAGATTCAACATGGAATCATTAGGGATTGGAAGGGACCTCAAAAGATCATCTAGTCCAACCCCCCTGCCGCAGCACCTAGGCCAAGTCACACAGGAACGCATCCAGGTGGGTCTTAAACATCTCCAGTGAAGGAGACTTCACAGCTGCCCTGGGCAGCCTGTTGCAGTGCTCTGTCACCCTCACTGGGAAGAAGTTCCTTCTCATGCAGAACCTCCTCTGTTCCAGCTGACAGCCACTGGCCCCCGTCCTATCACTAGGTCATAATTGCAAGCCGTTCTACCTCACTGAGGAGGATGTTTCCGTTTAGCCCTAATTTTGTACTTCTTTTCTTAGCAAAAAGAACGCACAGGTAGCTGTTGTTTCTGCTGCAAACAGGTCTTTGAGATTGAAGACTATTCCCTTAGTGCGCACCCCAAATGTTCCAGCCTCAGGCTCACGTTCTTCTAGACTGATGGCAGATATCACAGTGTACTCACAAGAAACCCAGCACAGAGAATGTGTCCCATATGAAACAGATCTCGGAAGACAATCTCCCTGCTAGATCTAGAGTTCAAGCACTGGTTTTCTGCATGTTGTGCTCCTCTGCAGTTTGGGTGGTGTATTTTCTTTACCAAATCCTCCATAGGGTTTACAAAAACAACAGAGCAAGCAAGAGCCTTTAAGTTACTGAGCTCAGGAAGAAAATTGTCTGGAGCACATTTCACCTGCTTTAACACCATCATTGAGACAGTCTGCATTAAGAACTGAAGAGCTGGACTAATACAGAATCAAATACTTGGGACACTGCAACAATTTTTGCCTTTGATAATATTCAGTAATAAACACAAACCCACACTTCTCATATTTAACATATTTTAATACACAGCCTGGTGCCACTGGTAGTCTAAAACAGAGGTTCCTCACTGAGCAATTTTCACTGGGCTTTTACGCTGCTGGAAGAATCCGTACAGGGGCATAAAACTCATGACCAGCAAATATACCCGTGGACAAACCTAGAATCATAGAATCACTAGAGATTGGAAGGGACCCCGAAAGATCATCTAGTCCAATCCCCCTGAAACCTCCTTAAAGCAGCCATGTTTGTTACAACACTCTTACACCAGCATCCATAGCTTGTTGTTCCAGAACACAGCTTACTACCAGAGTAGTTGTTGCAGGAACGCATTTGTGCAGCTGTTCCCGATCATCTGTGAAGAAGACCAGGGTAGCTGGAGTAGGCAGTTGATGGCCACGGTGGTCAACTGTGTGGCACACCCGTTCCTCTGTGTAACTTGCAGAAACAAGGAATCCTCTTCCTGTTGCAAAACAGTTAGTTGCACGCTGCGGTTGCTGGGTTTTCTCACACGTACCTGTCGTTACACGTGCCAAGGCTTTCAGTTCAAGGACACACAAGGTCTTTCATTTATAGAACTGTAATTTGTTTTTACAAACTACACAACTGCTCTGCGTTTCAGCCAGGTCTGCACTAAAAACTCTGGCCAACAGGCAGGGAGAACAGGTGTGATCCGCATCAGCACCGCGCTGCGCAAACAGGCTGGTGTCAAAGCCATTACAGGGAAGCAAACTCCAGTCCCTCCTTTGTGCAGGGACAGGCTCACAGCTTGGCTGCCGTGAGTCCCATCGGCACCAGGACTCTGGAGTTACACGGGCAGTGCTCCTAGGTTCCTGGAGCGTCAGTCTGACTTCCATCTATCATTTTTTGCCCCCCTCCCCAGCCATTTGCTTTCACTTTGCTGTTGCACAGCCCGTTTGTTCTTTCTTTGCGTTCCAATCGGCGTGCCAAGCTTTCACAAAAGGAACTAAGCAAAACAGTTAATTTAAAAAAGTTTATTACATCAGTGAATCAGCAAGTAATATTTACTTCCAACAAAGCCACATTAGCGTCTCTCTTTAAAATCTACAGGTAGCTGTACTAAGATGGGACTAGAAAATGTAGAATGGAGATGAAATGAAGAGGGTGAGACGTAATCTGAGGATTATTCAATAACGTTCGTTCAGCTCTTCTACCCAAAGGGCAGCCCGTTTGCGTAGATTGAAGCCTCATGTTTTCACATCAGGACGCTTGTATTTTACACCCAAACCAAAACCTCCTCCAGTTCAGCGGTGTCTCTAAGTGCACAATGTAGATTCTGATAGTGAACTGGAAAAAATGGAGCCTCCCTTTGCAGGCCGGTGATGTTACCTGGATTTATGGACATGGCAATCAGATGCACTAGATGTGATGAACAGTGGGAACGCTCAGACTTTCTATCTACTGGTATTTCAAACCTCCGCGTGGTTTTTCAGTTTAATAATAAATACTCAGTCCAGCCTCCTTTAGCTTGCTCAAAACTGGAAGTCTGTACTGGAGCATCACGACACCTCGAGATGCACTGCAGTGCTTTAAAAAAAAAGTTTTAGAAGATCCAATAATTTTATGTAGGTGTCTCACTGTTAGTGCTCTCCAGACTTTGCAAATGCCAAATCCACGAGCTGACTTCAAGAAAGCAGTCAGATGTGCAGACATCTTAAGTCAATCCCAAACACCAACAAAACAGTAACTTTCCTTGGCTTTTCATTTCTTCATTAAAGATCCAAGGAACTGTGGGTTTTATTTTCTCGGTGAAGGGGGGAAAAATAAAGTTACTCCTAAACTGTGATTTACAACAAAAATAAAAGCCCAGAGATTTGCAGACATAATAAAATTTATTTAAATTCCATGCATTACGGTAGCTACAAGTGTAGTCATATGAAACTGAAGGACAATAACTTCTTCTGTCCGTACAATGTAGCTGTAAGTGAAATGAATGGGAGTTCCACAGTTACAAAGAAACAAACAAAACCCCAAAAATAAGAACCAAAAAAGGTAAACCTGGTTTGAGTTGTCTGTGAATTCAGATACAGTCACTAGACTGTAAACTTTTGGGGGAGGAGATGGGCTCACCACAGTTGTACAACTGAAAACGTTTCGTCGAAGACATTTTGAAGAAGCTCTGAGGATAAGTTTTAATACTCACTACTAACATCTGGGAAATGAAAAAAAACAATCCTGTAGACTTCATCCTAATTGTTAGAATCAGGACAGCAACTGTAGACAGTCCACTTGGAAAGTGCAGCTGAACAGGGGTTTATTGTGCAGCTCCTTCCAGTTGTACTGAGTGAGCTTTAGCGTGAAGCAGTTCTGCTTTCATTTCTCAAGGAAGATGTCCCTGGCCCTCATGAGCTCACGGTGCTTTTTGATATGCAAAAATTTACAGACAGTGATTGGTTCTGACCCTCCCATATTTCAGAATGTGCAAACTCTTAGGGATTTAAATAGTCTTTCTTCCTCTCAGTTCAGACTGATCTTTAAAACAACAAGGATTATCCAGCCCTCCAAATCAAAGACAGAGTGAACCGAGTCACTTACGTAACTGGCACTTTTTAATTGGCCCAGTTCTCCCACAAACACAGCTCTTATAAATACTAAATAGGCACTACTGCCATAAATTCTCTGAAGTTTTGCAAGTTTCTTAATTTTTACCGGTTGTTAGCATTTTCTGCAGTTAATTTAATAATGCTGAGTTTTTATAAGGACACAGCACGTCGCTCTAGCCTTCAACATTGACTTACTGTGCCTAGTAACGAAGTTAAGTCAACCTAAATTTGCTGAAGGTATTAACAAACGTAAAGCTCATGAAGGTGCCACATTTGCATGAATGTTTTTCACTTGAAGAACGTATTCAAAGGGAAGGGGCAAAACTAGTTACTTGAATACAAACTTGGTCGAGTGCCCAATTGCCTCATTTAAAACTGTGTGTGCAGGGAGGCTAAGGAGTTTAGAAAAGCCCAAGTAGCCAAATACCTCGGCTACCGGGAAGTTAAAAAGCTAATGCAACTGCGTTACATCTGGATAAAAAACATTATTCAAAAGCAATTCAAATACCGAAAAGATTTCAAATCGAATAGTTTATTAACATGGTAGTCATCTTTGTAACACGTGCACACACACTCGCACACTCTGAATGAACTGCCTGGAAAAAAGAGGTCTTTTGAGATATGCTGGGGGAAATTAAACATTAAAAATCCTTTAGGTTTGCATCATCGTAGGCAATTATGTCCACATCACTTACAAAGCTATTGCCAAATCTTTCCGAGGAAGCAGAATTTGGGAGAAAAGAAAAACCAAAAACGTTTTGGGAGAATTCAACAGTGGCATAGCAGAGCTCTCAATATGAGAAAGCTGACATAATGTGGACCTTCGCTGTGGAATTCGTCTTTGCAAAATATGGGGAGAAGTTTATCAATGGGCTGAAAATAAGAAGGCGGTGTGAAGTAGGCTTCTGCAGAGTCGATTTTCCTCACAGTATTGTGCGGGGGTCATTGAGAAAAACGCTTAGTCCTTCTCCGGAACCAGTTTCAGAACTTTTCCAATTGCAATGGTCTTACCTAAACCAAGGAGATAAACACAAGTCACGTACGTTGGGAACAGGAGGCTCTCAGAACATTACTGTCCACTCATCTAAGGAGAAGGCAAGGCAGAACCCATCTATCACATCTGTTCACTGCTTTTAAAAGATCATTTGTTTGATTCGCGTCCCACCAATCTATTTGTACCAGCATGAGCGTGAGGGAGAGCCCAACGCACAACCCCTCTTTCCAACTCTTCATTCCTAGCGAGAACCATGCACAGTGACAACTCGCTTAGAGTTGCTCTGCCATTGTCACCAGGACTGTACTTTCAGTAGGTACTAGCAGTTTACTACCTCACTGCCGCGCGTGATCTCCAACTGTATCTTTGCAGTGGTCAGTAACTGTTGCCCGAGCAGTCTTACCCTCATCTCTTAAGGTGAAGCGACCCATCTGAGGGAAATCTTTGAATGTCTCAAGGCAGATAGTTCCCGCTGTCCGTAAACGGGCAATGCATACTTGATCTTGTTTCACAAAACGGGGCCGCGTCTTGCTTTTTTCTCCTGTTTTCTTGTCTACCAAGCAGATTAAGGCCTTTATGAAGAAAAAAAAATAGCCATGAGCACTAAAACAGAAACAAAATGGTCTAAGAAGGAAAGGAAGAAAACAGTTCTAGACAAAATACATTAAAAAAAAATCCCTATGACTTGAGTCTCCTTCACTGGAGATGTTTAAGACCCACCTGTGCTGTGTGACTTGGTCGAGGTGATCCTGCCGTGGCAGGGGGATTGGACTGGATGATCTTTGGAGGGCCCTTCCAATCCCTAATGATTCTGACTTGCTGCCCAAGAGGCTCAATCATGACTTACCAATCCCTTGTGGAAGGCGTACGCTAGCACTTACAGCCATTTTTGGCCGAGTTGCGGTACTGACTAGAGCTTCCACTCAGGTCCGAAGCTTTGCTGCACTAGTTGCTCTACAGATGCACGTCACGCCAGAACGCCTCACCCCAACAAGCACAACTTGAAAGGACACTTACTGTTATCTCAACTTCTTCAATACAGGTGTGGATGTGCAGCACAGCATTATAACCTGGGCAGATAATGGATTTGTGCTCAATTATCACTATCTGCAAAACAATCAAAAATGAGCGCATTTTCCCTCATTTCAGTTGTAACAGAGCACAGAAAACCCAAATACAGAACTGGATTAAGAAGTGTCATTGAGCAATACAGTAAGAAATGGGAATTGAAACATCACCAGATTTGGTGAAACAAGTAAAATACTTCAATGCTTTTTACCCACCTGTACCCCAATCATTAAGCACTGGTTACTCTACCTGGGCATCAAACATGCGTCCGGAATGACACAGGTTGTTGAGATCACAGAGAATAAATCCTGGAAGGATCTCTTCCTCTTCAATTCCCTTCAGTCTGATCTTTAGATTTTCACCTGGGGCTACTGAATCGGTTTCTACATCATCAGAAAGGATTCCAAGAACTTCCACGTTGTGCTTCAAGAAAGCAGAAGAGCAGTTTTCTATTGTGAATGATTTAGCCTGACAAGAAACCACTTTAACTGAGCAGGATTTCAAGAAATAACCCCGTTACATTGAAAATTTGATTCTGCTTGGCTGTGCAAGCCTCACAACTTTAAAGCCAGACTATTGTTTAGACTTGCTATGTTCCAAACATAATAGTCAGAATATTAATGCCATCCAGGAAACGTCAGAGTCCCAAAATTCTGCACATGTGCATTAATGGATGCCCTCCAGGCATCCCAGGACACAGCTATTTGGATATGTGCATTATATATGTACAGAAAATACATAATAATTGGTACCCAAAGACCCAGATGTATTTCCTAATGGTCCTGTATGGTGTAAACACTCTTCTGATTTTTGATTCTTGACACAGTAATGGAAACCAGGCTCTGAAGGCTGAGGAAGCTGGGGCTGTGTAGTCTGCAGAAGAGAATGCTGAGAGGGGATCTTATCAGTCTCTAGAAGTATCTGAAGGGCAGGTGCCAAGAAGAAGGGATCAATGTCTTTTCAGCGGTGCCACGTGACAGGACGAGGGGCAGTGGGTACAAGTGAGAGCACACAGGAAGTTCCACCTCAACATCACAAAACATTTCTTTACTGCAAGGGTGACGGGAGCACTGGAACAGGCTGCCCTGAGAGACTGTGGAATTGCCTTCTCTGGAGGCTTTCAAAACTTGCCTGGACACAGCCCTGTGTGGCCTGTCCCAGGTGATCCTGCTTTTCATGAGGGTGTTGGAATAAATGGCCCCCATTTCCAGTAAGCTGTAGATTCTCACAATACTTGGAGTAATGAGACGTTTCCTCTGCTTATAGGACCAGAAGTGTCAGCCCAAATTAAGATTGACATGACAGACAAGCCCTCTTTTTAGTACCCAATGGAAACAAACACTACCATTAGCTGGGCACACTGTTCTCATCCACTGCCTCGCTCTGGCTATGCTTTCACATCCCTCATTTTGAATGTTTTTATGTTTTTTTAGAGTAGTAACATCTGAGGCTGAGAAACTACACCATACCTTGTTTGGCATCATCACAAGCTGCTGTCCTTTGCAAATAGAGCCTGACTCCAGCTTCCCGAGGACCACAGTGCCCATATCCTTCACAAAAAGAAATTGAAAAAATGGAAAAAAATGCTAAAGAGTCTGTCCTACTATAAACCTAAGTGCAACCATGCAATCCTACAAAGTTACTTAGCACTGCTTCACTGTTTTGGAAACTTCTCCTTTAAGGCTGCAGAGCTGAAGTCTCCAATGATGCCCAAATTATTCCCCTCCCCACCTCTACTTTACAGTCAGAAACACAGACGCATAAAGCAGCCAAAGTTTAAAGTACAGTAAATAGTCTACTCACTGCTCTCTGAAAACAGCCCACTTACACTCCCAACCCTATTATTTTAATTTGTACCTTGTATTTATCCACAATTGGCAGCCTGATCGGTCCATCCACTGAACGGTTGAAGTTTGGCAAATTATCCAGGTACGGAATAAACGGTAACCCGCTGCAAGAGCAAAAGCAATCTCTTCAATTTTGGGAGCACCCTGCCATTTAAAAATTACTCAGCGTGGGTACGTGCAGCCCCACGCAGAGAGCGGTTCTCACTGTTATCATTAAACGCAGAGGCCTCCAAGACAATTCCATCTATCGTAGCATCCCGTCACTAGTGTGCACCTTACCCCAGCCAACATGTTAATACCCAGCAAGTGCATCCCGTTGTCATATTTTAAACCAATTACCCCTTTAAGGATCTTGCTAGATGTATAAAGTGTTCTAAAGTACAAAACCATAAGATAAAGGCAAACATCATTTTCATCAGTATGTTTTAACTGCCACTGTAAGCAGCACAGTGAGAGACGTGGCTCATCACCGCTACCACCACAGCTCCAAGCAAAGCGTTGACATTCAGCTGTTACTCACTCTTGTAATATGTCAGCTGCAGCACCACTGGAAATTTCAAGGGCTAGGGTGGTACTCAGAACCAAAGAATCCTGCTAATGCTATGACAGCGTCTGCTAACTCCAGCATCCCACAGTTAGCAAGGGACTTCACGTGGCTCACTGCACGTGGTTCTGGGTGGCCTGCCTGTACTACCTCCAGGAAAGAGCTGCCATAGACTGTGCTTCTTACTAGCCCCACCGTAGCATCTCCTTGCCCTGAAGTACAGCCAACAGCAAAGCTGTTCAATTTCAGATACGTACGTATACCAAGGACAGTATTCTGACTGTTCTTTAAGGTTTGCTCCAGTCAGTCCTGAGCAGGGCATGAAATGAATATCCTTTTTGGGGTTGAAACCCACTTTCTTCAAAAATGGCACCAGTTTCTCTTTACATTCTTCGTATCTGATAAAACAACAAACACGATAAGCTTTGACTATTCCAGCATGACTTAACGCTGCACTTAGAACACACCTCACAGACACACTTCACTCTGATCACCTTAATTACTCTGTGAGCAGCAAGCAAACCTCCTAAGGCTTAGTTGCCTTTCCACATCTCCCCAGTCTTCCAGCACAACCTGGAATAGTCTGTCACCCCTCACTTCTCTGCTCCACAGAGCACCAGGTTTTCTCCACGTAGCTCAACGCCTGGGCTGGGGATGCAGATGTGCTACGTCGGCTTTTAAGCAAGAAATCCAGCCCAAGACAGCAGGTCAGAACAAGTCAAAAGCCACTGAGGTCTGCTGCAGGCCTTCTCTTTAGTGGTGGCTTTCTCTCTTCCAATCTCCTACATAATTTATCTGTGTTTATATATAAAACACACAAATTACATCTAATGTGATTTATTTCTATTGCACTTCTTCCCCTTGGCTTCAGCTGAATTCAGTAATGTCAGAAGGCTGAGGCAGGACCTTGTTCTGCTGCCTTACAAAGCTGATGTTGTAAGGAGCACAGTCCCTCAGAGCTTCCATAAAAGCTTCCACGACTCTTGACAGCACAGCAAACTCTTTAGCAAGTCTTCCTCTCACACTGTCACTTCAAGAAGTGTTTCTAGAGAAGAGCTAAGTGACACTTTTTAGCATTTGGCTTAAAGGGATTAGAAGAAAGATGTGACAGGAAAAAACTCTTTAGGGATTATTTTCGTTCAGTACTTTTAATGAGTGGTTGCAAAGAAAAACCCTACGCTCACCTTTCGTTACTCCAGTTTACGGTTGGATCATCCATTTTATTAATAAGAACTATTAAGTGTTTTACACCTGCTGTTTTTGCTAGCATGGCGTGTTCTCTGGTTTGTCCACCTTTCTCAAATCCAGTTTCAAACTCTCCTTTTCTTGCAGAAATAACCTAGTGAGAAATAAAAACATTTTATTAGAAGTTCTACAGTCTTTGACAGAGCAACCAACGATGTGTATCAGTGTCTTCCTCACAAATACCCGTTAAAGTTAAAAGCTTTCAAAATCCACTGGTGTATCCTCAGCATTACCCAAGAGTTTCTGATATAAAAGTCACATGTAGCTGTGGACAATTTCATGAAACTGTTGAATTGCTCCAAAACCCAGTCAACTCGGTAAACTTAAGATTTACGACTTGTGTCCACTTCAACTAATGGAAAGAGCAGACAAGCAAATAAAAACTGGAGCCAGTAAGCTTAGCACCACGTCCAAAAGAAAAGAATCCCATCTGTCCTTACCAGCACAGCCAGATCAGCTTGGGAAGCCCCACCGATCATATTTGGAACAAAGCTCTTGTGTCCAGGAGCATCTAGAATCGTGAAGTGTTTCTTCTCCGTTTCAAAATAGGCACGACCCACTTCTACTGTTTTACCTTTGTCTCGTTCTTCTTGGTTTGTGTCTAAGGCCCATGAAAGGTACCTAAGAAAAGAACCAAACCAAACACAAACCCTCATTCTGTTTTTCTATTGAATTGCACACGATGCTTTGTGTAGGATTTGTTCATCACAAAGTGTCTTCTTGTTTCCCCGCTCAACTGTTCTAACCAGCTCCACTTACTGAGCATTTCCAAGACCAAGAGTGACTTCTTATTGGGTGTTTTGTGCTTCGAGTGAGCTGCAGCACCCAGTGCTCTCTCTCCCTCACTTACCCAGAAGGCTAGAAACTGAAAATTGGTTTTTAGAATTGTGTTTCTCCAGGTATGATTTAGACTCCAATACTTGAAGCTCTTGAAGTACTCTTGAAGTACTTTAATAGTCCTACACTAGACTACTTTAAGCTTTCCCTTGGCTTGAAAACCATCTCGGGAGCAAATACGAATCAATTTCTATTTCTCAGCATAACTAAGTGCAAAGGAGTCCTGACTGGCACTCATTCACACATGTGAACAAAGGGTGCACACGCGCAAAACTTCTCAAGAGAAGCTGCCTACGAAACAGACGCCACTTTTATTCACTCTGTCCGTGACACTTCGCTCGCATCACTGTTGTCCCCTCTCAGTTACGTTGGCCAATGACATATATACTGGAAACACTCCAGCAGGCAGCCAGTGCTACGGGGACGGAGACTAACAACTATCTCCTATTTTCATCACAGAGCCAAGAGAAGAAACACGCCACGACCGTCAGGAAGTTCATACCATGTTTCTCTGTTTTTTTCTTTAGCTTCTCTTTCATATTTTTCAAGTGTTCTTTTGTCAACCATTCCTGTCAAGTACCTGAGAGGGGGAAAAAACAGGGGCAACGTTACAGAAGCACAAACAGTTCCAAACAGTTCAACACGCCAACACCTCTGTTAAGGCAGCCTCTGGGACTAACGCGGCATTTCAAAATCAAGTCCAATTTGTGATCGCTGAGTTTTTCTCAACCCTCTCCACATTTCTGAAATGTAAAGAAAAGTGTCCTTTTTTAGATAGAACAAGGGAACTGCTATTTTAAGAGAGATGTCAGTTATGAAAGGAGTAGTGCACAGTTTTACTATATTCAAGCTTTCATAGTTTTTCACAAGATAGTTCTCCCTGATCTTCTAAACACTAACCAACTTGGTTTATCAGGAACATTAATGCTAACGGCAAACGGAGGGTTAATGCAGAGTTGGTACAAGGCACCTATTTTCCTTCCTGCAGCAAGGCAGGAACAAAAAAGCTCTGGAACATATTGGTAGGAGTGATAAGAACAGGCATCTCCTCGCACAAGGAGAATATTCAGACGTATCAGATAATAAAATGCTAATCTGCTCTAGTACGAACGACAAAGTTCAGCGTAGCATGACAATTCCAGCATTCCTGTTCGGTCAAAACAAAACAGGGCCAAAATGCCAAGACAAAGACCTCCCACTTTTGCTGAGAATATTATTTTAAAATCACAGAAACACTCTGCGCCAGCGGGAGGGCGTTCAGTTCTTCAGGCACCACTTCCCAATTCCTTTATTTTATATTTTATTACAAACTGTAAGGTCAAGATGCATTTATTGACTTTTGTCTCATACAAATATTGCAGTCTCTAGAAACTGTTTCTAAAGCAGACTTAGAGGATTAACCACAATAATTTCAACTCCTGAAATTCAGTTGTGCCTGACAACGTTAGCACCACAGAACAAGGACATTTTGACTCTCTCTCTTCGCAAGAAGGACAATGTTTACTAGTGGGGTATAAAGTAGTTTCAAAAAGCATTTTCAAATGACAAAGTCATCCTCTAAGAAAGGGATTCAGAGTTTCAATTTAATAATGTCTGCTTCTGCATATTTGTTTTCATTAGCTGCAGTTCCTCAAGCAGCAGGACCTGCTGGAACTGAGGAAGTCTCAAGACTAAGTGACTACATTGACAGGGAGGTCACCCAGGCCGACGAAAGCCTAAAAGTAAATATTGCCCATTTTCCTTAGTGTGCTTTGAATTCACAGGAAAGAACAGCAAGTCTAAACACTTTGTTTAGGAGTCTCCTTACATTATTTGTCCTCCAATAGTTGACTTGCCAGCATCTGAAAAAAAACAAAAAGTAATTCACACTTTAAAAGAGAAGACAAAACCAATTCTGAACAAGGTAATTTTCATCTAAGTTTCTGTAAGTCTGCCATAATAATCCACTGTCAATTCAAATTACAGTGAATCTTGAATTTACTCTCCTGATCCAGCAAATGAGTGGGTTAAGAGGGTGGGAAGCCCTTGCAAAAGCCCTCTCCCTGCCTTCCTCGTTCCTAACTTCTGCAGGCTGCTCTTCAGTACTGGGAGGCACTCTGCCCAACGCCTCTTTACTCTGTGTGGTTCCACTCTGAACTCACCCAAGGACTACGTGACTGCAGTATTAAGGGGGTAACACACAGGATTTACTGCAAAAGTCCTGATTCAACGACTCTTCTAGACTTTTGACCTTAAGAATTGTCTGAAGCTTGTGGAAAGTGTTCGATTGGGACCTGTTGCTGTACGTGCTCCTTTTAACCCTGAATTATGCTGATCTTCTTAACAATTGTTAAGAACAATTTTAGCTTGATAACTAATAAGAAACCTCAAAAATACGTATAAAGGCAGGAGAAAAGAACTGCCTTCTGATTTGGTTCTGTGGATCACGCAAGCAATGTCACTTCAGCAATCAACAGAGAAGGGACTTGAGAAAGCATGAACACAAAGTCTTGTGTGCGAGAGGCACCGTCCTTGGGACTCTGCTCCTGAAAGAGTAAGTTTTCCAATTTTTCCAGAGCAGCTTCATGAATTATTATTCCTCTAGACCTCAAGCCATGGCGAGCACACTAATCCTGCTTTTTTTAAGGATGTACTTCTAATCCTCCAAGTCCTACGCAACACTCCACACAGAGACCCAGCTCACTTTCCCGTACAACTTACCTACATGCCCAATGAAAACTACATTTACATGCTCCTTTTTAGGAGCACCTGGTGGTGCTACAACAGATTTTGGTTTTGGTATTTCCTCCTCCTCTTCCATCATTTCCTGAGCGCTCTCTTCGGAAGGCCCTGCATCCCCTGTGGGGCCACCTCCTAGCTCTGCTTCGCTTGTTTCTTCTTTGTGGTCCCACGATTCTTCTGGGGACATTTCTGTCTCTCCATTTTCCACTGAAAAGTAACCAGTTAGAGATATCAAAACAGTGAATGACACTGAAAGCAGTAAACTATGGACAGAAGCCCCCACCCCAATGATGCAAAAGACTTCAACTACCCAGCCATCGTATAAAAATGAGCAACTGCTGCTTGTTTTTGAAATTCTTCTTAGCGGGAGCTTTCAAACCAGCTCATGTGCCGACACCAGAAAACTGTGAATCACAAGGATTAGGAGGCTTCTGTTTTAACAAGGCAACAATTTTACAAGATCCAAGAGCCACTCGTGCCATCGTGACCATCGTGCCAGTGTGAATCCACAGACACACGCTAACATATATTTAGAAAGAAAAGGCTGGAGACAATGGTTTAAGTCATCTCAAAAGCCATGCAAACACAAGGAGAGAGAACATTTCCACGTCTGATCGCTCGTATTACTTATCACTTTTGTGTTTCTTTGTCAATAGTCATTTCACACACATAACAGGATTGTTTTGTGGTCTGGAATTTTCTAACACAGCCCCAAAGCTTTCTCAGTGTCCCAGCAATCCAGCTGCACCTGTCACTACTGCTCAAGTGCCTCTCTCCCCATCTAGGAGAAGACACGGCAAAAATGACTACGCAGCAAAAACGCAGACACTCATCAGGTGCTCTCCAATTCTGTTTGCAGAGATTCAGCACAAGCACTACCGTGGTCTTTTACACACTCATCACAGTGAAATGGAACAAGTCTCATCTTACCAACAGACTCTGAAATTTCCATGTTAACAGCAGCATTTGAACCTAGGGAAAAACGGGGGGAAATCATCACTAAGGACACGTTTACACTGCTACTATCAAGAACAAAGCAAAAGGCGGTGACTAAATGAACAGAAGGGTAGTTCAGATGTTTGGGCACTTGTCAATGCCATTTCATAGACAGTTTCCATCAGAAAAATCTGCTTCACATGAGCCTTATGGTCTTCAATAAACCACATGGTTTTAATGCCACTTGCTCGACTGGCTATAAGTTCTGAATAACCACAGAAAACCACACCACCATCATACAACAGTAGCACGAGGACAGAGTGAAGATGGAACAAGGTTCTTGGGGATTTTTAGGGAGATTCTCAAAATCATGTTTACTGGAGCTGTGTTGTGTAGCATCAGGACACAAAAGCAGTTACCTTCATGAGAGGCTGTCTGCTCCTCTGGGGAAGTCTCTACAGGTGCACCTTGCAGAGAAAAAAGTTTCACTTTCAAAATACACAGACATAACCAATTTCTACACAGAAAATACCCGTCTCCCAACTTTACTGCAAGAGGTCTGTTTAAGAAAAAGCACCCCTGTCCCTGAAGCAGTGCTAACTAGAGCCTCCAAGTACAAGTATTTCTAAAGGACACTGCCTAAATATTGTGCAAATAAGGCACCAGTTTTAAAAACAGTTCCCTTTGTTTTCCCCACGTGGAAAGACACACAAGGCAAGTTAAGGGAAGACATTCTTCTATTCTTAGAAGCAATGTATGTGTGGTGTCACCCTGTGTGAAACTGTTCTGCCAGCTCCAGCTTACAGGTGTGCACCCACATGATAGGTGCCTCAACATCAGATAAACAGAAACCTGAAACAAGCTCTTAGGAATAAACTCTTCAGATCTTCTCTTGTTATTAGGGTCCAGAGATGATAAACTCACTCGTATGTCTGGTAGGTTTGCCAGTCCACTTGTATGGTCAACAGCATTCATGACCATCCATCTTCTCTCTAGTCACAGAGGTCAATCTCGCCAGCCATAGGCACGTCGATGCCACAAGCACCTTTTCTGGACAGATTGCTCCACCTTTTCAAGCACTAAACCATGCCACAAAGCCACATGCTGAGGTATAACTAATTATTAAACCGACTCAGGGTGATGTGTTCCAATTAACTATTGCACCACATACTGTTCTGGGACCCTATTCCACACGATCCAGAGGCCTTCTATAATTATCCATCAAATCTCAACCTATTTACTTTTCTCTTGGTATAAATTCAGCTTCATAATTCTTTGAAACACGTTAATAATCATAATTTGTCATCTATCAAATTCATACCCTCTCTTTAGCTGTGCTCCAGCTCTCCTTCAATGCCAACCTAAGTATACAGACATTACAGCATTACTTGCTCTATATGCAGGATGTAACCTAAAGAAGAAACAAATCCCCTCAGAAGAACAAAAACATCAGGAGAAGGACCTGATTCTAAGCCTCTTTGCTTCCATGCTGTTTGCATATTTGCTGCAGACTTCTATAAACTGGAGCAGTGCTGGAAAAACTGGAGGAGGGCCAGAGGACAGAGCTTGAGGCAGGGTGAACGAGGGTCAGAGCACAACACCCAGTGACCAGCTGCAAACAGTGGAGGGGGCACAGCACCACGGAACAGGAGGTACCCTACACTCCTGGCTTCTGCCACATATGCTCTGCACGACAGGGTCCCAAACCCACAAGAACAGGACTTAATGTATTAAAGTAAAAGCACAAAAATAGAATGCCCTGAGATTTCTTTCAAGAAATTCTATTCCTGCCTGGGAGCTGCACAAAGCTCACAGCAGCTGATTTAAAAGCACGGTACCCAGGTGCCAGAGAATCCAGGTACGAGCCTGAAGCCTCGGAAGAACGCTGGCTGCTTCACACATACAGGTGCATTAATATTTTCACTGCGAGACCATCTCAACAAGCTTTTGGTTTCACTCCTGAAGTTCACCCACAACGAAAAACTTACTAACAGCATCTCTGCACTTGCCTTGAAACAGAAGCTCTGAAGAGCGGCTGGCACAAACCCACCAACAGCATTCATAACACACAGTTTTCTCCTTTCTGGTCAGCAACACAGCAAGCACACAGACAGGAAAGACAAGTTGCTTCACGGAAGAGAGAGGAGGGAGGACATTAAGCTAAAAAGGTCTGTCTGCTCAATCACGTATCAGCCAGTTTGTGGATGGCGTAGCAGCAATGCCGCGTGGTCAAGGGGCACAGACACGCAGCGGTGACCACAGCCCCTTCATTCAGGCTGGGTCACTTCAGTTCACGAGTGACCCACGTGCTTTGGTAGTGGACACTGAATCACACGGAACACACGCTGCTCCTCCAGAGTGGAGAAGGAATACAAACCATTCTCTAAAAACAAAAAAATCATTATAAAGAAGCCAAATTAAAAAAATAATCTTAATTTCAGGAACAGGCTTAACAAAATAAACATTCCCTCAGTAACTGTTTACTCCTGGATAAACAGTTTCAGGCTGTGCAAGGCTCTTTCAGGTAATGGCAAGTACAGCACAGATTTCCACACTTGCTCTGTGTGGCAATGAACAGATTGCCTGAAGCACACCTGCAAGACAAACACCTGAAAAGAAGGATGCAGCCAGTTCTACTGCTGCTTAGACCACTGACTTGCCACATTTTGCTCTGTCACCTCTCCTGTCAGCCCTTGTGCATGTGCAACTATTGAAGCTCCACGAAGACAGCTGGTCTGACTGAAAACTGAACCAGGAAAGAACCTACCAGCTTTTGAGTGGATTTGCCTCGTGAAGCTACGTATCAGCTCAGCGCAGCAGCACCACTAGCGCTACGCAAGAGAGGAGAGAAGGGCAACCTCAGTAATTCAAGGAAAAACACCTTTATGCTTCATTTCTGGAAAGCCTAGGGCATCCTTGATTGCATAGAACTTAAGAGGACAACTTGGAATGGAGACACACTCATCACCTTTGAACCACCTACCAGATGATGACATGAGAACTCCAAACTCCACACTGTCCCTGTGAGAAAACTAGACGAATCCAGGGGATTGAAGTCACCTTGGTTATTTTGCCCATGAGATAAAAGACAGTCATGGAAACAAAATACCTCTACAGATCAGGGAAAGTGAGAAAGATCCTGAGTCATCCTTGTTACTTATCCTGGTTTCTCCAAGACATCCAAGTACATAAACAAAGCTTTTAATTTAGTGTTTTCCAGAAGCCAGAAAAGTAATTAACACTTCTGGTTAACATAGTCTAGCATCACTGTAAAAACATCACATAAAGCAATAAACAAATAGCAGAAAAACCCCATTAAAACACATTTCAAGTTCAGCTTGAAAATTCTAGCTATTCATCCATGAAGCATCTCTCAGACAGGAATCTTGTCATATCAGAGAATCACACAGAATCACAGGTTACTGAGGCTGGAAAAGACCTCTTAGATGTATGTGAAATCTGGTTTTCAAGTCAGAAATGACTTAAATGATCCCAAACCTTTAAGTTACGCTTGATGGACACGTGTGAGAAAACAGAATAAGAAACTAAAATTCATGGGAGAAGTATGCACGGGCCCAACTGTACAACTTTATGACCTAGCACTGGTTTCTTCAAAATACAGCCAATGTCCTAAAGAAATAGTGCAGAGATCCAGTCTGCCCATTTCATTCCATCAGGCTCTGACTAACAACAGGTGAGATGGCTCAAACAATTGAGACTGAGAAAGCAAGAGGGGTCCCCTGCAGCTGGTAAAGAGATAAGCACTGTGCAATGGGAATGGAACAAGCTGGCCCTGAGGAACCACTGTTTTATCTGCAAAAGTAGGCTGAAATGGTGGGAACATGGTGAGTTGCCACCTCTCAAGAACTTACTGGTGTTTTGTCTAAGCCCCGGAGAACAAAGTCCCCCATGAAGAAAAATACCCCTGGCAGTGGGGATAAAAGGAAGGATTCAAAAGGTGCAGGGCAGCTGTCAGTTCCCCCTAAGCCTGCGACCACATCAGGAGGCCAATGAAAGGACCTTGAGAGACAGTGAAAAAAAACTTGTGAAGCTGAGGACATGAAGGGAAGCCAAACCACTTGAGCCTTCACTGGATCCCAGAGCAGTCATCTGGGACTGTGGTTCCCCTGCCCTTCTCTTTTCCTCTTCTTGCTGGGACTGTGGTTCCCCTGCCCTTCTCTTTTCCTCTTCTTGCTAGGACTGTGGTTCCCCTGCCCTTCTCTTTTCCTCTTCTTGCTCTCTTCCTCCAAAACCCACCAAAAAAAAAAAATCACTTTAAGCGCAAATTAAGTGTTGGGAGTTAAACAACGTGTTTTGTATTCAGTATTTTTAACAATATATGGGAAAAAAGGTTTTCAGTTCACTGTAATTAAGGCAGTTGTTTCAAAAGTCAACTTAACCCCCAAATCCTTCTCTTTTTGTCTGTGGCCTCCTTCATACCCCATGCCTTAGCTTCACCTGTGGACACAGAGGTAGATGCACACCCTGTTTTCTTTAAAAAGCACCAAGGTAAAAGCCTTCATAGTTCCAACATGACGTTGTCAAATTCACCAAATAGAATTAAACACTTGCTCTGAGTTTACACTACATGTTAGCTTAGTAAAAGGACCACCTTTTTTGGTTCCCAGTGATGGCACACCTTAAGCTGATCTTATCTAAAACCCACATACCTCTTCACAGCTAAGTCTAAGAAAGCTTATGGGGATTTTCAGAAAATACAACGAATAACCTTTTTCCTTCAGGCCAAGTGTTTGTGCTCGATTGATAATTCCATTTTTGAGCCAGATGGCCAAGAAATCAAGCTCTGTGCTAGACCTGTTAAGGATTCCACTTTCTAACAAAGATCTCTCATAATCCAGCAGGAATAGGAATTAAACCTAAGCATCCCGTTAGCAGGTTAAGCTCAGGATCTTCACATTTCCACATAAAAGAACAAGGTTTACACATAAATGCTCACACTTTTTTAGAGAACATGTTTTTAATATTGCATCACCTGTTCTAAACTAACTGGTGCGCTGAAAGTCAGTCTCCTTTTCAGAGCCCTCTTCAAAACTTACCTCACTGATTCGATTTTGACCGCTTTATTTCTTCATAATAAATGCTAGAACAGCCAATCCAAACCAACAAAATAAAACCACCTATCTCAGCTTCACACAACCAGATGCTTGTCTTGCCTGCACATCCCTCAAAACAAAACACAGAAAGAAATCCCAAAACTCTAGAACTGTAGAACTAGTCTGCTAAGAGAACCCAAGAATTATCCTGAATTAGTTGTGTTACTGTTGATAAGGCAATCACATTTTACAGAGAACATCATGCTTTCAGATACCTTAAATCCATAGTCCAACACAGGATGCTCAACACACAGTCAGCAGAATGCATGTAGACTCCAGGATAGTTCTTCTAGTCCACAGCTGGCTCCCAGCATGACTTTTATTGGAGTCATGCAAAGGCCACACGTGAGATGAATTATTCCAACAGGAGCAACACAGTCCTAGCACCTTCCTGGGGACAATTCAGATGTACACAAAGGACATCTGTAACACACTGGCACCCTAACTGCATCACACAGACACATCGGATCATCTGGCAAGTCAGTGCCAAGACATACAGCCTTTCTCTGCACCAAGAGGCTGTGCAGCTCATCTGTTTGAGAAGCTGATAGAGAAGAACACTGCTTCAGATAGCCAAGTGATGACTCAAATCAAGACTGTTTTGATAAGAATTTACACCGTGCATTGGCATTTACAGTATGACATTGATTTGTAAGCGGTTTGACTCCTCAGCTATCAGGCGTTAACAGCAGCATCACCAACACTTGTGAGGAAATCATCAGCCTCAAATACTGACACAAATAAATCCTTGAGTACGAGAGCTTCTGGAACGGCGCGCTAAGAAACCGGATTTCTTAGCAGGTTCATATGCAAAGTCTCCAGGACTGAATTGTTGAAGTCTTAAAAGACACTCTATAGAGAACAGTCTTGAGGGTTTCCTCCAACCAAAGATACTCTGTGGCCAGTCTGGAGGAAAACAATGATGCAGGCAACTCATCCTGCTCTGGAAACTGTAGGCTTACAAAGGAGATACTGAAACTCCTATTGGTGCGTGTGGAATCCACGGATGTCCCAGCTAGCTACAAGGTCAGAGAAATGAGGGCAGGGAAAACCAGAAGAATAGATGCTAAATCCATTTATCTACAGCACTGGAAAGCTGAGGATGTCCAGCTGCTTGAACATAGCTATTTCAACAGTCAATACTACAGGCTAGTGAGCACATTTAGGGAGTGAAGCAATCTAAAGGACAGTGATTAAGCCAATTTTTGCCTGGCCCAAGACTACAGGTGCAAGTTGTCAAATATGTTCAGAAGTGTATACAGTCAGGACTGCTACTACATGAAGCGGTAGCACTAACATCGCTTAAAAGGGTAAGAGCTTCACTGGAGATGTTTAAAACCCACCTGGATGTGTTCCTATGTGACTTGGTCTGGGTGATCCTGCTGTTGCAGCGGGATTGGACTAGATGATCTTTCGAGGTCCCTTCCAACCCCTAATGATTCTACGATCCCTCCTTACACCAGCCACTACCTGTCACACACTTCTTGTTCTTACTACTTTTGTATTAATGGCATTTTTTTCTTACCACAACCACTGTACACTTCAAGTTATGGAACAATTCAGGTTTGAATGGACCCTAGAAGTCACCTAGCTTAGTCTCCCTCTCCAAGCAAAGTTAACAGTGAACACTTAAGGTTGAGTTCTACGAAAGAAAACCTACCATGCCATACAAGGAAGCTGGGATCAATTTTACTATGAATCCTGTGAATACCCAAGATCTATAGAGAAATTTAACTACAAGAATGCAGCTGACACTGCATATTCAGAATTTTTTCATTTCTCTCACACCTGAGATCAGACAGCAGAAACCTGATGAATTGGGGTGTGTCTATGTGTGTGTAACTACTCCCTTACACCTGTCTCTTGCCTTCATACAGAAGGAAAGAAAAAGACACCTAAATGAAATTGCATCTGAGCTACACTTACAAAATTAGTAGTTTGCTAGTCCAGCAACTGCTACGTACAGCGAGTTTCCCTAGATCACTTCTTCATTACATCCTTGACATGCTCACTGGGAGGAACTGTGGTGCAGCAATGCCTGCTGCAGACAGAGAATCAAGACAACTGTGTCACACTTCTGACAGAAGCCACCAAAGAGATTTTATGCAAATGAGTTTGACTTGGACTCAATTTGATAAAAGCAAGTTCTTGCAACTACATTTGGAAGATACTGTTCCTTAGGCTCACACACAAAATCATGGAATTCCAAACTAATTCTAAAACTGTCTGCAAACAAAATCTGTGCTACTAGTAAACACAAGTCCGATCTTCCCCATAATAATCAATGGAATCAAAATAAAGCACTCTTAAATCTGAGGTTTTAAACCACTCTGAATGCCAGCATCAAGAATCTCCCAATTTTGTTTCCTAAATGGCTTCTCTAAGAATTACAAATTAATTTTGCACAAATTCCGGAAAATATAAATTTAGTGCACAGACACACAATGGAGATCAGTTCTGTGGGGTTTCTCTCTATGCAATGCTGCTAGCCACACATTTTTCTTGACCCATCAACATCCTTTGAATTATGACTTGAACCTCACCAAGAGAGAGAGAGTCCCACAGAGTGTTACTAGAACCTAACTTTAGGCCACTTAAATCCTCAAACCAACACCTGGCTTTTCAACTCTTCCTAAGAGATTTAGATTCTTCTTGGTACAAACTGGTATTTGTACAGCCCTCAGTATTATTCCCCCCACACGACAAAGGCCGAGTGCCACATAACAGTCCTCTCCTTAAGAGAGCAAAAGCAAAACTGGACTGCTGAACAGTAACCTACTCAGATTCATCTCATCACACGTTGTTCTGAAATGTTTCCAGAGCAAGCTCCACCTAGTTGTTCTAGCCAGGAAAGTGGCTGTCACCTTACACGAACATCTGCAAGGACAAGACTGACAATTACGTTCTGTAACCCAGTACATCAGACCCAGAGAAGTACGTAACCAGTCGAGCATTCCAGTTAAGAAAGACACTAGTGGGGTGGCTTGTTTTGTGTTTGTTGGTTTTTAACCACAGAGTTTTGTCCACTTAACTGTAGGGACATCCCAGGTAATTATGGCTGGAAATAGAAGAATTCTAAAACTTAAACAAGATACAGAAGCAAGGTGAATTCAAACTGGGTACATTATAGCACAACGCAGGAAATGTGCACAGCTGTTAAAGTGGAAATAAAAGCTATCCTGGATCACTCCAGGTGACTGGGAAGCTTGCTGTCTCTGGAAAGACAAAGCTCATCATAGATCTCAGAAGTAGCAAGTGAGGAAATTTAACAAAAAAACCTCTAGTTATAAGAAGCCTTGGAAAAACCTTACAGAAGTAGCCAGGAACAGAGAAACAAAGCTACTCTAGTAACAATTACAGTCATATTCTAATTGAGCTGTTCAAGGCCAGGTTGTGTGAGGTCTTGAGTAACCAAGTCTAGCTGAGAGGTGTCCCTGCCCATGGCAGGGAGGGTGGCATAGATGATCTCCAAAGTCCCTTCCAACCTGAGCCAGTCTATGACAACATTCAAAACCCCGAGAACCTTTCCAGCCACGGTATTGATTATTTAGTTAAAAGACAAAATTTGTGTTCCAATGGCTACAACACATTTTGAAGATTATTCAAAGGTGCCTTGCGTGTTCACCACAGCCTCAAGCTTTTTACCCTTACACCTGTGAAACAGCACTCCGATCGTATTCCAAGAGTCTGCCCATGGCTCCTTGGAAACATGTTTTAACACACTTCCATACTTCCTGCCCATGTCGCTCGTGACTTACAATTTCTGATACAAATCAGAGCTGCTGAACAGCTGAGGAGAACACTGAGCGTTTACTCTATCGTACACACAAAGAGTTAATATCGTCGTGAAAATTAGAAAACTTTTGATATGAAAGGTACAGACTTTAGCTGCTACTATCTGATGACTTTCGATACTAGCAAAAGCAAGGCTAACTAATGTGTTAAACCAGAACATAATGAAGCAATACATAACAGGAATTCATGACAAACACGATACAACAAGTAGTGAGCTTAGTGAAATTATTACAATCAGTATCTGAAATACCAGCTTGTCTCATATTGTACCAATACAGATAATTATAGAAGAATTAGGAAGATGTTAAACTCAGCCAAGTCTCAAGCTCCTTAACTGCAGATGTGACATTAAAATTCTACCCTAAAGTTAACCAGCATGTCTGATGTTTGCAAGGGCCTTTAGACTGGAGCTGGACATTTAAAAAGTCCAGCTCCTTTAATTTGCAATATTCAAAGTAAATCTAATCCAAACATTGGTTGCGTACACAGAGATCCTTTGAAATTAAAAGCAGAGTAAATTCCAACTTATTCCATTGACTGATGCCAGCTGAACAAACCTCCCTTCCCCACTTACCATTCTTCAGAATTACATATATTAAAGAGAAAACTAATTGATATAGTCTTCAAAAAGACGTTTAAGATACATCTGAACCACTGGTGGCTGAAGCAGTGCCGTAGACCCCGCAACACTGTATTTATCGCCACTAAAATCTTTGACGAGTTCTCTAGTGTTTTAGGAAGAGGTCAGCTACGTGGTTTCCCCTCGTCATGGGGGGCCCCTTTCGAGTCAAGGTCCCAGCGCAGGTTCCCGGGCTCCACACCTCATCGGTTACTGCTGGTGCCTGAGCGCGACATCCGCCCCACGGCTTGGCCTCCCGCAGCCGGCTCCCACCGACCCGGTGGTACCACAGTGGCCAGCAGACCCCCTCCCACGGCGCCCCCATACTCTCGGGGCTCCACCAGACGCCGCAGCCGGTCCCTCCAAAGCTGCCCACGGCTCCTCTGTGCCTACTCTGCCCCTTAACGTCCCTTCCATCAAACCCTTCTGCACAAGGCTTCCTGCGGCAGCCCCCCACCCCTCACTGCCCTCGCCGCTGGCTGGCGAGTCCCTCCCGCCGCCTCGCTGTGACTGCTCCTTCCTCGCTCCCGGGCCGGGTCCCCTCTCGCCTCCACCCCGGCCCGGCGCTACCACCTCGGTGCCCCGCCCGCCCCGTCGGCCTGACCCCGCCGCTCCCCGGACTGCCACCGCCTCCAGACCAGCCCACCGCAGGCCCTCCGCCCCCGCGGGGCCCCCTCCGCAGCGCGGCCCCGCGCCCTTCCAACATGGCCCCCATCCCTCCACCCTCAGCGCCCACCCGTCGGCGCGGCCCGTCTCGGCGCGGCGCTCACCGTGGGGCGGCGGCGGCAGGCCGGGCGGGGGCGAGGGCGGTGGCAGGCCGGGTGCCGGACCCCCCCTCAGGAAGGACGGCACGAACTCGGCGGCGTGGACGTTGGGCACGAAGGGCTTGGCGTTGACGTTAAGCTGCCGGCTGAAGGCCGCCCCGAGCAGATCCTGCTGGGCCTCAGTCTCCGCGACGGCCGGGGCGGACCCCGGGCCGGCGACGCTGCCCGGCTCGATATCCGCCTGATCCCAACAGTCGGGAGCCGAGTCACTGCTACTCCCGCTGCCGCTGCCGTTCGCCTCCATTTTGTGGCTGCCCCACAAGCCTCTGCGGCCCCGAAACGTCTCCCAGCGTCCGGGGTAAGGGGGAAGCCGCCGGCGGCACCGACTCAGCACTCGCTCCGCCGATTCCGCGTGTACTCCACCGCCCCGACGCGAGCGCGGTGTGGCCTCCTGGAGCTCCCGTACCCCCTCCCCGCGCCCTCCCCCGCCGCCATTTTGGTAGTTTTTAGCTCCCCAGGGCCTCGGCCCGAGGGCTGCGGGGGCACGGGCAGAAACTACGATACCCATCGCGCCTTGCGGGAGGCCGCGGCCCGCCCCCGGGGCACACGGGAACTGGCGGTGCGGGGGTTTCCGCCCCTTGCGAAAATACGATTCCCGTCGGCCGTTGCGCCCGCCGTCCGCCATTTCCGCCTCCGTTTCGGGGGCAGACGGGACCTGTAGTTGGCGCCAAGAGCCCAGGCGGGATACCCGCCCCTCGTCCCCTCATCCCACGCGAGGGAAGGGGCAGCAGCCTTGAGGGACTGGCGGGTTGAGCCTGGCCCCGGCGCCCCTGAAGGCTGAGGCGAGTGGGCCCGCCGGCGGCTGTCACTTGCTCGGGTTTTCTGCTTCTTTTGCGGACTCAGCGGCTGAATTCAGATGCAGACGTGTCCAGCGTAACTTCTAGCTATGCAGAATCGCTCCTGGCTAGTCCTAGAAAGCGCAGGTGCGGAGTGACAGTGACAGAGCAGTGAGAGCCCCTGCGTGGGCCAGAAAACCCCACAGATGCAGGTTTGTGGGCACCTGGGCCCTCGCGGGAGGCCAGAGCCAACAGCGCTGTGTGAGCCCAGCCAGGACTTGTCTAGGTGCCTTCAGAGTTCCGGTTTTGGCAGTTCTACAGCAGCACGCTTTAATTTGGTCGTCTTAATTAAAACAATAATTCTAGTTAACCCAAATTAAGTAGGACTTGTCACATACTGAGGCCCTTGGCTGGTTAGACTATTAAAATGTACTCCAAAAAATAACCAAGAAAACAATAAAGACTGCTTGAATTTAAGTCTATTTGGAAGAGACAGGGAGGAACAGCAGGGCAATTACTAGGTTTTGGTTGTTTTACATGGCTGTGGCAGCGTTTCATCCTGGAAGACTCCGCAGGTGTTTAGGCAAAGTGACTGCTTGGAAAACAGGAGTTTCTCTGAGCGCTCACATGTGAGGACTGAGTCATCAGCATCATTTATATTAGAACACTAGAGCAGGTTATGGAGGTGTTTTGAAAGCAGACAGGTTTAGAACTAAAATGTGAGGGGTTCCATGCAGTGCAAAATTCTGCTCAGTTTTGGCTGGAGAACTGCACAAACTCTCCTGAAGTGGCATTTATATAAGCCTGGCAAAAGACCCTGGTGGATTTTGGCTGCACATCAGCAGCAACTTGTGCTTGATGAACAAATTCTGCATGGCAGGTAATGCTCATGTGTTAATGGAAAAATGTGCTTGTGACTGATCATAATCAGGGGAAACACCAGTGTTTTAGACCATAGATAATTCACTTTGAAAGAAATAGAACATAATTGACAATGAAAGACTATATACCTGTGCTACTTGATGTCTTGCTTCTTACCTACTAAGAGCTTACCCTCATCAGAGCCTAAAGAATGGGTTTTAAAGACCCTGTGAAACCCATTCTCTACTGTGAAGTTCCCTTCCACTTTTCAGACACATTGCCAGGGCTTCTGGTGTTTAAAGTTGTGTGTAATTAAGGAAGATTCCCACCTATGTTACTGTTAGAATATTTAGAGTTTTGTTAGACTGCAAATTTTCTTAGTTGTGTGTGGCTACTGTGTCTAAAAAAAAGGTAATGTCCACTGAGGACTGGGATAGGAGGAAAAATATGTTCCTTTTTTCCAGTCGAGGTAATTGAGGAAACTAAGTAAAGCCATAGGGGCAAGAAATAAGTTTCCTAAGCAGCTAGTAAGGAACACCTTACTAGCACTGTAAGGAACACCTCAGTGTAGCACTGTCACTTGCTAAAGGTTTGGTGGATTGGTTTTGCTTTGTTTTAATTGTCTTAAAACACTTTGCACCTTAGGTGATATTTATTAACCAGTGGGTATCTGATGAATTAGTACAGGAACAAAGTTACATCATTTGGAACAAAGCTTTTAAATACTTTTAAAATTAATACTTTTAAATAATAGATAAAAGTCCAGTGGAAACTAAGCTTCGTTCATTCTGCTGACTGAGTGGCTTGTCACTGTACACTTCCAAACTGTCATTATAAGCATTTAAAGCTCAGGTTTGTAATTACTGCAATGCTGTACTGCAGGTTTGTTTCTTGTTTGAGCCTTGACACAGCCTGCAAGTCAGGAAAGGCTTAACTGGAGGTAGGTCCTGGATTTTCTTAGCAATTAAGACTTACCTTAAGACTACCAGCACACAGAACATGTAGGCAGCAATTCTAACACACACTTTGGCATTGCTTAGAAATGCTTCTTGAATGTTTTTGAAATGGAGCTTCCTTCTCCCGGGTCCTGAAGTACTCAGTTGTGATAATTCAGTCGGAGTCAGTTGTTTGTTTCCACTGTGCAGGGAGCAAGGCTAAATATGTGTTTGACCAGCAGTGTGGAAGTGCATACAAGTGCGGATTTCAGCAGAAAAGAACTGCTTACCCAACGTGCCTTCCTTGACAGGTACTTCTTCCCTAGGTACTTGCTAGGATATGAACAATTAGTCCAAAGAATTTCAAAAGATGCCAGATGTCCTTCAGACTGTACAAACCTGTTCTGCAGGCTGTGTCATGCACAGCAATGTGTAAACTCAAACACTACATTTTTAACTGAGCTAGTAGTTTGTTTTTCCACTCATGAACAGCTGGTACTCAAAACAAAACCTAAGTGGAATCATAATTTTACTGGCAAAGTATCTACCGGAACATTAATACTTATGTTTTCCTGAGGTTTTTGAAGCATTATAAAAGCTCTGCTTGTTTAAATCTCTTTTGCCTCAAAATGTTTGCAATAAATAAAAAGCTTTTCTTATTGAGAATCACCCATATAGATCTGTCATTACATCACGACCAACTGAAATTATCAAAGCACCGCTTAGAAAAGAAGAGGCTGATCCACCTCAGCGTTGTCACGTGGGGACCGAAGTGCAGAAAAACTGCATCCTCCACAGTCACAGCTCTACTTGTGCGGCCTTCTAAGTGCCTTCTCAGACCCTTCACTGAGACAGTCTATCTCATGAAGTTTAGCAAAGAACGATCTGCTTGCTTTCTCCTCCTGGGTTACTGGGCTGAACCAACTCTTAAGAGGTACTTGACAAACGCCAGAGCTGATGCAAAGTAAAGATGGGGAAGAGGACTTAAGTTTTGTAGTGATAACTTACCTTGTAACTCTTGCATTTTCTTCCTACTAGGTAAGAACTGGTTCTTTTGGCTTTGTTTTTAAAGGCTCGTTCTGCCTTCAAAGCGATTCTAACTATCAGGCTACTCATTTAAGTATGTAACTCATGCATGTATTGCAATACCTCTGCATTTCAGGGCATGGCTCACAGTGTGTTGGTTCAACTTCGGCTTGCTGCCACACCAGAAAGTGTTGCTCCTTCCAGTCATACTCTTTCTTTCCCATTTTGCAGCAGCTCAGGAATTTATCTGATCTCAAAGTAAACCAAGTCAATTCACGTGTAACCCAGCACCCTAAAAACACTGTCCTTGCCCCTTAGGCTGCTGCTGTTTCATGGAACTGAAGAAGTTTACCTGTTGGTGGTGAGCTGCCAACTGCTTGAAGCTGCTAACTTGTTTGAAGCCTTCTAGTAACTTACATCTTTCTTATATCCAAAACAACAAGTTATTTATCTAGTAGGAAGAGGGTTACAAGGTAAATTAGTAGAAGAAAAATGCAGGAAACTGTGCTCAGCTCTCAATTAAATGCACAGCTCTTTATCTGAGGCTTATGTGAAGGAGCAGTCTAAAAGACATACTAGAAAATAAGTTCAGCATTACTTAGAACAAGCAGGTGGAGTTATATGAGTCCAGGAAGGTTTTATGGAAAATATGGATTAAGGCTGTACCAAAGTACCAGTGAGATTCCTCTCTTGAAGGAAGGTTGTGTTAGGAGTTTTCCTAGATACCATTCACAACATTCATGAGGCCTGATTCTCTGCTGAAAATACTAGTTTAAGTTTGATTAGGTACTAGAATGTTATACACTAATACTCTTTAAACTCTGACAAATTCTCTTTGCAGAGAGCCTTGTAGAGACCTAGTTGAAAACTACAGAACAAAAACCCGACTGTGTTTAGGCACGACGGCTTTTTCAAGCGCCAGATCTATCCTGAGCTTTGCTGGTGTTCTGGAAGCGTAAGCGAATTATAAAGAGGCTTTTATAGTAGCACAGGCTGCCCAGGGGGGGTTGTGGAGTCTCCTTCTCTGGATGTGTTCCTGTGCGGCTTGGTCTGGGTGATCCTGCTGTGGCAGGGGGGTTGGACTGGATGATCTTTGGAGGTCCCTTCCAACCCCTAATGTTCTGCGATTCTGTGATTGATTTGGCAACATCTTTTCACGGAGCGTTTGTTCTAACCCGGCTGTGTAACAGACGCTGTTCCTGAACCAAGACTCTCCCTCTGCTGGACACTCACACAATCGTTGGGTTTGCCTTACACTCGTGTATTTCAAGCTACCTGCTCTTGGAAGAGATGAGAAGACAGTCTTCTTCGGTTTCCAAATACAACAACATAGCACAAGCTGCCCTCAAGAGTTGTAGAATGACCCAAAGCTTGCAAAGGGGTGTCCTCAAATGAGTTCAGCAGCTTAACTCTCATACCCACTGTGGGGAAGCCATGAGTGCTTCTGAGCTGGATCCTTCTTTTTGAGGGCTTCAATCTTGAGGCCAAGCCTTTCTTTTGGAGTAAAGTACATAGTGCAGGCTTCAGAAAAGGCATAGAATTAATTGTTTTCACTTCAAATAGCAAAGGAAATAGATGGGTCTGTACACCAGAATACCTGTCAGCAATTCTCTCACCTTAACTCTCTCATACTTCACATGCTCAGCTCACTATTTTCCGAGGTAGCCATGTCTCTCACTTTCATGTGTGCACAAAACTTGTCTTTTTCTTCCTTGTGAGTTGGATGCTGCCTAGTTGCTGGTTCAAAGTGCCCGTTTTTGAGTGCACAGTGGCTGTGGTTTACTCTTTAGGACTTACTACATGGTTTTGATACCATGAGGCATACGAACAGTAGAGGGAAGGTGGTTTTGGTACGTAGTTTTGCAATCAAAACTGGTACATGTGCAGGTTTTTACTAAAGAAAATAAACAAAGATGGGTTTTTAGCTGTGCACTTTGTGAAGAGGCTATGTGTAGTTTATAAACCTCACGACAACTGAACCTGTTGTAATAGCTGAAGGACTGCTTAGTGCAGAAAGGATTTGCTGAGCAAAGAATGTGCTTCTGTGGGAGGGAAGAGTAAGATCACTTTAAGGATGCGTACAGTGACTGAGTGAGGTTTGGAAAGGGTTGAGGCAGGTGGGAATCTATTTTGAAGAAAGAGAGGGACTGTGGTTTTTGAGATCTGAAACCAGGTGTAGAGCTGGTCAGAGGAAGCATCGTGCCAGTTAAGATAGCTGAAAATAAATCCTCTTCAGTATCACCTGGACCTCTATTCAATTGTTCTCATGTTTTCATCTCGAAAAGATTTTTATTACAAAATTAACCATCTGCTTTGATAGAGTGAATTTCTTTTCACCTATAAGTCTGTTGGATGTGGAGAGTAAATAATACAAGCCTAAGATGTATAGATGATTTGGAAGTGATAAATGGAAACAGAGGATGTTTTTGCTACCTGAAACAAATTTTAGAATGCTGAGCTGACTGAGGAATAATGATAACTGCTAAGAGCCACCTCCTCAGGAGGTGTTCTTCCCCTGGCTGTAAGTTGGTGTGGCTCTAGCAGGGGACAAGTAATAGAGAGAATGTGTAGTTCTGGATACCGTCAACTTGCCAGCCTTATAGCTTGATACCCAGATTAAAGAATGCAGGAAACCTGACTAGCTGGGACTCAGAGAGGCAGAGGGTGCATGCAATGCTCTGTGTAATTTTTCTAGCCTGCCTTAATGAAGAGTGTTTTTATGAGACAATAAAAATGTTGAATTTAGCACTGAAAATACCCATTACAGGGAGTTAACCTTCTGTTTATCCACGTCCTTTTCTGACTGTAGTGACTCACTGACACGGAGGAGCTTCAAACTGCCACATCCACTGTTGGATTCCGTAACATCTCCCGTCCTATACGTGTGGTAAGACTTTTATAAACACTTATGTTTCAGATGGGAAGTTTTACATGCTGTCTGTGTGTCTCCAGGGAGGCGGTAATGGAAAAGAACTAGTTCCATGTGGGGTTTTTCATGCGTGCTTTGTTGTCCCTTCTCAGTTCTCAAGAATTCCAGTGTTCTGTCCATTACAGCTCCCTTAAGATTCTAGTTTTGGGAATGACTAAAGCCAAATAGCATTATTGACATGAAGAAAGAATAGCAGTGGCATGGGATTTTAAAAACTGATCTCCAGAGCTTGGTAATTTGGTCTAAGCAGGAGTAATTACTCCAGAATTAGTATGTGCCAGTACTTTTCTTTCAGAAAAGGCAATTTGCATGGGGGATTGTTCTGGAATAGGGATGGCTAAGTGCTAATCTCTAATCTCTCCCGTCTTGAGCGGGAGCACGCGTGGGCATTGTGGAGCTGTACGTGGGAATTTGGAAGAAAGTAATTGGGTGTCAGCTCAACTCGCCCACAAAGATAGCATGGCTAGAGAGTTTGGATACAATTGCCAGCATGAGAGTCCTTGTTCAGCTTTGGTGTGTGCCAAGCACTTCGTGTCGCCCGCAGGTGTTCATGCACATTTAACTTCGTGCGTCCTGTGAGCATCGTGCCACTGATTGGTTTTAGCTTGCTTTGTCCATCTGCAAAATCACTGAGATAGCAGTACGTGGGAGGTAGTTTTTACAATATAAAATGGAAGTGCTTTCATTAAGGAATGAAGAAAACAAATGCTAATGGTCTGTAAAAGCTATTGCACCATCAGAAAAATGCCATTCTGACAAGTACTAGCTTAGTCCGAGCTTCTCGCACAACTATTGGTATAGTCCTTTAGTCGTTCCATACCTGTGGTGTGTCAGGCAAAAGAGACTGTATCTTCTTTCTGTGAGGAGTTTACAGACCGTTAGTGCTGCTTTATTGTGCTCTGCACTTAAACCTTGCCCTAACTTCATAGAATCACAGAATCACAGGGATTGGAAGGGACCTCGAAAGATCATCCAGCCCAGTCCCCCTGCCACAGCAGGATCACCTAGACCCAGTCACACAGGAACACATCCAGGCGGGTCTTAAACATCTCCAGTGAAGGAGACTCCTAGCTAAGTAAACTTTCAATGTAGTGAGGTGTAGCTGACACTATTTATATGAATGTTATTTGAGGTACTATTTTTAAGGAACATTTTTCTCTTCAGTTGCCTTGTTCTTTAATCTTTTTTGGAACTATCAGCTGTAGCAACAGCACGCCTTTCAGGGCAGAGGTCTCATTAAATTGTGCTGAATCAAACAGGCAAAATCCACGCTGTTCTCGATTTTGCACTGTGCCCAAATGACATGAACAACTCTTGTGCCTGAAAAAAGACATTGCTCTGCAGAGCTTGTAAAAGTTAACACAATGAATCCTTTAATAAACCCTCCCTTATGTTTATTAGCAATGTGTACCCCATCCCTAGAACTGCTTATAATTTCCCAGCCATACAGTGAGACCATACGCTCATCAATATGTGGATTTCTCAGCAGAACCATTCTAGAAAGTTCTAGCTCTTTTAGGGGATAACTGTCTGCTGTTCCTCGGAGTGCAGGAACTTTGGGAAGGAGAAGGTGGAGGGCTTTTTGCTTGTACATTGATCTCTGATTTTTGGAATTGTGATGAGGCGAATCATAAAGAACTTATTTCTTTGGATTTTTTCTATTAATAGTTTTTAGAGAACCAGAGAGGACTCAGACCAAGCCTGTACTTGACAGTGTTGGTCAGTTGCCTTAGTGAGCAGGGGAAAAAAGTCACATGTGCTTCCCAGAAGAGCTGTGGCATTATGAAATCACCAATGTAGAAGCCACTTCACAGCCAGAAGAATTCCTTTGTCAGCTTAGCTAATATTGTTTACGAAGGGAATGTAATAGCAGAAAAACCTCTTTCTCCTGTTAAGTGCTGTGCAATTATGGCAGCAGAATTTCTGAAGTACAGTCAGGCAAAAAAAGCTGGCAAGAGCATGAACAGAGAAACCCCAAAGTGGTGTCAGAAAAAAGCTGTGTTGTTGAAATCACGTGTGATAATAGACCTTAAGCAACGCAACTCTTCGGTGAAAGATTAACTTCAGTCTTTATGTTTAATGATTGACATAACAGTGTTACTGTCTTCACTTTTCATTTGATTATTTCAGGGTTAAACTCACTATAGCTTTGTATTTTAAAAGCAAAACCCCACATTGCTCTGTGCATGAGCTACCAAATGATGTTTCATCAGAAACAGGCATCATGTCCCAGTTACAATCTACATTTCTTCCCCTAGAATGTGAACGTATGAAGCAAGTCGGAACCAGCTTTATGACTTCCTGGTGAAATTGTTGGCATTACCCAGTCTGTAGTCGTATTTTCTTTTATCTCACCTAAATCAGATGTTGTCAATTCCTGTTTATTCCACTAACCTTGAATAGGAGAAAGCCCATAACAGAAGCCACATAGCTGTGCATCTGGCCTCTAGAAACAAGTGCAGAACCATAAGCATTTCCATTGGTGAAAGACTAGAGTACCGATTGCTTTGTTAAACTATTCCACCAAAACCAGTCTGTATATTCCCATGTGGTGCATTTTGTGGGAAAACCTCTCATACATAGTAACATAGTATAAAATGACAATTCTTTATACCCTAGCTCCCTCAGCCTCTCCTCATAAGGGCGGTGCTCCACTTCCTTCATCATACCCATTGCTCTATGCTGGACTCCCTCCAGCAGTTCCACATCCCTCTTGAACTGAGGGGCCCAGAAGTGGACACAACACTTCAGCTGTGGTCTCACCAGGGCAGAGTAGAGGGGGAGAAGAACCTCTCTCGATCTGCTAACCACCCCGGGATGCTGTTGGCCCTCTTGGCCACAAGAGCGGACTGCTGGCTCATGGTCATCCTGCTGTCTGAACCGGTTTTTTTATATATGAGCCTCTCAGGACTTGTAGCTTAGGCAGCACACGTGACAGTGTTGAAGGTTGTTTACTGTAACTTAATCTGTTAGGGTTGTACTATTTCGGGTTGGTTCCTGTGGACGTTGAACCGGACAGTTGAGGGACACTTAATCTTCCCTCAACAGATGACAGGAGACCCTGGCAATTAGGGCTCAAAGATGTTGATCAAGAGACTGTCAATGAGAAAACCTGAGGTCTGTGTGCCCCTTGGTTGAACCGTTCCCTCTGTCCTCCCACGGTAACACTGACAATCACACCCGCAGGGCCAACAGCCTCTGATCTGCTGGCTCCCCTCCCAGCTGAGCCTGCGCAGTAAAAAGCAGGGACAGTGCTGCTTCAGCGTGAAGCGAGTAATTGCTTACCCAATTAGCTGTAGGACTGAAGCTGTAATCACCTAGTAGAAACTTGATAAGTCATGAGTGCGTTTGTTCTGACCATTGGGGTTGTATAAACAGAGCTCAGCGCGGATACCCCCTGAGTTCCAGCTCTGTGCAAGACGGGCACGAACGAAACCCCTCGGCTCTGGAGGAAAGGACCCCGAGTCTGGGACAACAACACGACGAAGCATTTTATTTCTGTTTTTAAATCAAAAATACTTGGTCCCGGTGGCGGGGCCGGGCCCGGCGCCGCTTCCCGCCCTTTCTCGGGCTGTGTTTACCTTCCGGGGCGGGGGCGGGGCCCGGCGCGGCCCGTGCCGCCGGGCGGTGGGAGGCGGGAGCGGGTCCGGCGGACGGAGGGTGCGGGCCCGCGGCCACCATGAGTGGTGAGTGTGGGGGGCGCTCGGGCGGGGCCCTCTCTGCTCCCCGGGGCACTGGAGTACTGGCGGGGCTGGCTCGAGTGGGCCCTTGCCCCGCTGCCAGTCCGCCCGCCCAGGCGTGGCCCGGCCCCTGCGGCCCCTTCCTCGGCCCGGCTTTTCGTCACCCTGAGGCGCTGGAGTGTTGGGCCGCGCTCGGCCCGCAGCCAGCGCGGGGTAGGGTCGGCCCCTGCCAGCACCCCCACAACCCGCCCCTCTTTCTGGCTCCCAAAGTGCTGTTTTATCTTGTCTGGCGTCCTAAAGGCCGCTCTCGCTGGCTCGCAGCACGAGTGGTGCTTGGCTCGGGGATTTCCGTTGCCTCAGCTGGGAGGAAATATTCCCGAGAAAATACACGAGCAAGAGAAAATAAAATAATAGGAACTTGCTGACATGAAGTTGGTGAGAGGTGAGAGGCATGGCTAGTGCAGAACGGGATCCCTGGCAAGGTGCTCTCGGGGGTTCATGCGGTCGGTGAGGCGACGCGGGTGGCTCGGTTGGGTCTGAGGTTTTGCAGGTGGGTGTTTTTGAGGGGCAATACTGAAAAGCTTTGAGTCTGTGTTGAGTCTGTGCTTTTCAAGGTGTTTCTGAGGAGAAAATCTGAAAAGTTTTGCATAAGCTTTGAGAGCCATCAGCCCGTGAGCTTCGGGTCTGGAGGAATCACTTGGACAGGCCAGTATGTAGAATTATTTTGTAGGATTGAGAGAAAAATGTCGATAGATTTTCACTGTAAATATAAGGATGTCTTAAAATATATTGGCAAGGCACTTTTCTTCAAGAAGAGAGATGCTTTAGCAAATCCTTTCATGGTTCTGCTTGTACAACTTAAGTAATGGAAGTTGCAGACAACACTGCACCTGAAAATCAGAGATTTTTTGGACTGTCTTGATTTAATAATAGATTGTGATAATCTGTTGCCAAAGATGATAAGAAAAAAGCCTGAAGAATTAACTGGAATGAATTATTGCAGTGTTTTATAGATTGCAGCCAAAACCAAAAAGAAAACCACTTCAGATGTATTTTTCTCTACCTTTGTGGTAAAAACAAAGCAAATGTTGTTGAAGAAGAGACAAGCAAGATATTGTGGGGAAACTTGTTAATTAGTTTAGCATTGTGAAAAATGCAAGTAAGTCAAATCTTTCAAACAATGAAAAAAGGAAGTTCTGCAGATGTTTCAGATCTTGATGTGATGGAGACCGAATCCTAATCCTGAGTAAGTTTTTAAGAGTCAGCGTTTTAATGTGGAAGACCTCAGCCTTTCGATTATTAGTTCAGGCTGGGGCCAGCCGTGTACCACTTCATGCAAATCAGAGCCTAAATCGTCCTAGGAGACTCATCCTTGGGAGCTGTGTCTGGAGTCTGTGACTCAAAGGGCAAGGTGGCTGCTTTTGTGGTTTAAAGCCTCATGATGAGTTATTTTTAATACCTTTATGAGCAATGAAGAGATACAAGTTTATGAGGAGAGAAAACTTTTAATTACTTGAAGTAGAATAATGCCCAAGGTGACAGTAAGGCTCGTCGTTCAGCTGCATGGCTAACCTACTCATGTGTAACCCTTGCCAAGACCTATGCAGCTTTTCCAACAGTTTTGATTAGACAGCAAGATGATGAAAAGAGCAGTACTTTTGTGCTTTGCCAGACCTTGCTGTTACACAATACTGTACAGTATTTTTCCGGAATCATATAAGAGGAACAGACCAGGACACAGAAATGTGCATCAGTATTGTGCTTGTTTCAGATGAAGGAGATGGCTAATGTTAACTTACTCAAATTCAAACAGGTACTTTTTCTTTTTAGTGGCTATAACAGCACTTACTTCCCTGCCTACTTTTAGCCCTTGAAGTTTAAAGCACTTTTCCTAAAGTATATATAGAAAAGCCTGTTCCCCTAATGGCTGTAATTAGTATTAATGTATTTTTTTTTTATCTACAATACATTTCTAGTGGATGTGAAGGTAGCTTCCTGTTGATCTGTGCGTTACACTAGCATTACTAATGCTGCTTGTGAATTACCTGCTTGTATTGGACAGTGTTGAGTAGGGTAAGCTTTTAAAGTGTAGTTAACACAAGGATATTAGATTTGTGTACTTCTCAAGAGTTAGGGGTGTTGTCCTGTGTTTAACAACAGTTTCAAAAAGCATACAAATGTGGCTAATCCAGGATGGGGCAGTAGAACAAGAATTGTAAAAATAATGTAGTACAACATGCTATTTAAATTAGGTCTGTGCTTGTTTTATCTTAAACTTAGACCCTCAGAACCTGTACTAGAGCAAGCAAAAAGAATTGCAGTCTGAAATGTTGCAAACAAACTTCAGGACGTGTGTAAGAGCAGTCAGATTTATTTTAAACTGTGTCCTACATGTGATGTTGAAGAGGACTGTACCTACAAAGGATGGAATGAAAGTCTACAGTTACTTGTGTAGTTGGTTTTCTTCTGCTGTAGGTGTGGATATTTCTGGCAGGCCATGGAGTTTTGTGGATGTTTCTGTGGAAATGTGGATGTTGTGGCTATTTCTAACAGTTTTAAAAATAGGAAAGCATGACCATGAGCAACAAAAACTTTCAAAAGTCACAGAGGCAGGTGCTGAACCTGTGCTTAACTGTTTTTGACTGAGCACATGTTGATGTGAGGAGTCTCTACATTTCTCTGTTTTTGCAAATCTTATGTTTTTGCAGTTATTTTTATGCTTGTAAAGGAACTTCCTTTTTCATTGCAGTAGCCCAAAACCAGCCTTTTTTTTTCTGAGTAATGGATGTTCTATGTTTTTGTGTTGTAACTGCTGTTTTTGTCAGTATTGTGAAGCAGTAGAAGGGTGTTTCGGTGAGTTTGCGGCACAGTTACTCTTTAACTGGAGTTGATGATGCTTAATTGCTGCTCTTGTCTAAAAACATGCTTTTTTTAGAGAGTTTAGTTTGGAAAGTGAAGATTGTAAAAGAGCAAAGTCTTAAAATGGAATTGGTAGAGATTTATTTCTACTGCCTGGATGTGTTCCTGTGTGACTTGGTCTAGGTGATCCAGCTAATTAATGGAATAGTTGCCACGTGAAGAAAGTTTTCAGGGCCCTGGTGTTGGCACAAGTGTCTTTTTTTATTACAAGACTATTTATTTTAAAATCCTATACTTTTGTTGAATTTCAGGTTCACAGAACAATGACACTAAAAGACAGTTTCTTCTAGAACGGCTTCTGGATGCAGTCAAACAGGTGAGAAATCCAGAGCATGTTTCTGAAGTTAGTTACTCTGAGTTGTCAGTACTGGCAGGAGCTGTCTTTGTCCTTTTCTTCTGCTCTTTCCCAACTGAAGAAGTAGTGTTGTCTTTCACAGAGTAGTCCTGTTTTCCTGCCTGCTAGCCAACAAGTATTATGCAGTGTTTGTTTATACTTGTTGTTCACTACAGGTTGTAGTGGTAACATTTTACATGCTGTTGTATATAATATGTATACAATAATATAGAATACATATTGAATGCATATCCTTGTAACACTTAAGTTGTAGTGTACTCCAAAGACTGTGGTGGTTTTACCATTGTACAGCAGCAGGTTTTCCCCCTTTGCACTAGGATTGTGGTGAATACTTTAAATATAGGTAAAGTGGGGTTTATTTACATGTGTATGTATCTCGCATCAACATGAGGTTCAGCAAGAATTTCGTAGACTGGGATCAGTTTTCGAGAGCTCTCTGGGCAAAGTAATGCCTCAGAATTAAGCCCATGATTTGTTCCATTAAGAGTGACTGTTCTGTAATTGTTGCACTGAGCTGAGCAGGGCTGATGTTTGTTGTAGTGGGTGTACGTGTAAAACTCAAAAGTAGTCATTTTAACTCAATTTTATATTTACTGAAAGACCTGCAAGTGTGTTGTCTTGGCAGGCAATGACATATTTGAACTGCAGGAGTAGCCCATTCCTGGAACATGATGCCGTAAAAGATCTTTTGGTTGCAGGCTGTGTTTGCCAGTGCTTTATTTTGTACTGCTTCCTTTTTTTGTTATGACTTCCATTTGTTATATGGAACTTCTTCACGATACTGAGTTTATTAGTGCAGCAACAATTACTTCATGTTTTTATTGCAGTGTCAAATACGTTTTGGAGGAAGAAAAGAAATTGCCTCAGACTCTGATAGCAGGTAAAACACGTTTTTTACAGCAGTAGCCTTCTTGTCCAAGATTAGTCCTAAATGTGCTACAGTCATCTTGAGAATTGTTTGAATTATATTCTGCATCATTAGTGAAGTTTTCCTAAGAAAGTTTTTCTAGCATGGGTGTGCTGAAGGCACTGCGTTTTAAAAGCTCTTCTGTCCAGGGCGATTACAGGAAATACACCTTTCCTTCTGTCAGCTCTCCTCTCTGGTGCTGTTTTGTGACCCTGAGGAGAATTCTGTGCTTCTGGAATGTTGGGGCAGAGTCCTGAGCCACTTTGGCTTGGGTTTTTTCTCTCCTGAACTTAGTTAATGCATCCATCCTTCCTTTAATGGCAAAAGTAAAAATTAGATAAAAGAAGGTTTGAAACGAAGACGCTGCATTAGTGTCTGTTGTTCCCTAAGCCTTACTACTACGATACTATTCCTTTCTTTGGCAGGCTGAATGGTAGAACTTGGCTGCTTTGACAGTGTTTCTACCTCTGTGAAAATGGATTTCTTAACTGGGTTATGTTAAAAAAAAATCAGGAAATTTATAAATATTGTGTTGTAGAGAACAGCATAAAAACCTGAGGATCCAACATATCTCCAGAAAAATCCTGTGCTTTCATGTGCCTAGTGTGTGGAAAATCATGCTGTCACAATGGAGACAGAGGAGTCATGATAAAAGTAATTTTATTTGAACAAAGGGAGAGAGTTTACTGGAAAAATATTCCCATGAGGTGTGTCAGATTGCTGGAGGGCGCAGGCTCACTTTGTCCTACCTTCCCAGACACAGGTTATCCTCCTCCTTTCCCCATCAGCTGAGGTACTCTGGGTGTACAGACCTCCCAGTGTGCCTCCTGCACACCCCCTTAGCATGTTACCCACCCTGTACATCAGACATGGCCTGGATCATTAACTGTGGTTTTGTGCTGCCCGGGGTGGAGAAGCTAATATTCATAACTCTGCTAGGCACGCACACCTAACAGTTCAAGAGCTTACTTAAGCAGTTTGTCTTTTGTCAGTTTCAGTCTGCTGTCTACGACTCCATACCTGGTTAATTGTCACCTCTAAGCTACGTAGCCAGATTTACACCACCTCATGCTAATTAGTGCCTCACCAGCCACATCCCTTGTCTCCTCTAAACCAGATGGCCCAAATGTATAGCCCTCAACCTGATCTTATAGAACTTATAATATATGTATATAGTTTTCATGGAACTACACTCTTGATTTTGTAAAGACACCTGCCTTTCTCTTGTTACTAGGGTTTCTGAAGGACATTAGAATGTGTGTGTGTTTTCTGAGGCCTGAATTGTAGTGTGCTAGTGCAGTTAACAAAACTGGCTGTTAATTTCGTAGAAAGTTAGAGCATGTTTTCAAAAAATAATTCCTTGCATGTGGGGCACAAAAATTTATGAAAATTTAATTGCATTACATGAAAAATGTGTAATCTGAAGCAGAAAGAACATGAGTAACAACTGCTATAGCAGGTTGAGGATGATGTCTTGAATCAATTGCTGGTTATTTTGGATGTAATTTGTTGCTCAGCTTTGGATAATCTTGATGAGACTGTGTAAATAGATAACCCTCACTGCAAACAGAGTAGTGCATATGAAAGCTTTTCCACTATTTGTAAGATGATGGTTCCCCTTTCTCTATTCCAACACTGGAAATAAGTCTCATGTATGGAAATGCAGTTGGTCGTTCTGATCACATTTTTTTGCCTAAAATTTCTGTTGCAGAGTCACTTGTTTATGTGCTCAGTTCGAAGCTGTGTTACAGCACGGTCTGAGGAGGAGCCGGGGACTCGCATTAACAGCAGCAGCTATCAAACAGGCAGCAGGTTTCTCCAGTAAAACTGAAACAGGTAACTCGTTAATCATAACGATTCAGTTTTAAACAGTCAGTAAGTGCAAGCAAGTAATACAGGCTTGCAGTGCACCAAGCTTGTTCACAGTCTCATGATATGGTACCAGCTGAACCTGTTGTGTGACGTGCGAGCTCAAATGTGCTTCTAAACAGGACTTCTGGGAAACAGAATAGGCCCTTCGTAATCACTTATGAACCTACCTGATGAGCTGGATACTCATACGTTTGTGGGGCCAGATGGACTGCACCCAAGAGTACTGAGGGAGCTGGCCCCTGTGCCAGCTGGCAGATGTGTGGCAGGTTATGGTTGCCAAGGTGCTCTCCATAGTCTTTCAACACTCTTGGTTACCTCGGGTTGTCCCAATGGACTGGAGGCTGGCAGATGTGGCGCCTGTCTTCAACAAGAGCCGGAAAGAGGATCCTGACAACTTACAGGCATGTCAGTCTCACCTCGATGCCAGGGAAGGTTATGGAACAGGTCATCTCAAGAGCCATCATGGAGCAATTAAAGGTCAACCCACGCTATCAGGCCCAGTCATCGTGCGTTCATGAGAGGCAGATCCTGCTTGACAAACCTGATCTCATTCCGTGATAAGGATGCTTAGTGGATGAGGGTAAGCCTGTTGATGTAGTCTGTCCAGACTTCAGTCAGGCCTTTGACACCGTCCCCCACAACATCCACGTGAAGAAGCTGGCTGCCCATGGCTTGGACGGGCATGACTGAAACACTGGCTAAATGGCCAGACCCAAAGAGTTGTGGTCAGTGGAGTTAAATCCAGCTGGAGGCCAGTCATGAGTGGTGTTCCCCCAGGGCTCAGTGCTGGGGCTGCTCCTGTTTAACATCATCTTCAGTGATCTCGATGTGGGGGTTGAGTGCACCCTCAGTAAGTTTGCAGATGATACCAAGTTGGGAGGGAGTGTCGATCTGCTGGAGGGTAGTAAGGCTGTACAGAGGGACCTTGTCAGACTGTACCCATGGGCTGAGCATAACTGTGAGGAGAGATTGAGAGAGTTTGGGCTGTTTAGTTTGGGGAGGAGGAGGCCAAGAGGCGACCTCATCACTCTCTACAACTATCTGAAAGGACATTGGAGAGATCATAGAATCATAGAATTTGGGGTGTTGGTCTCTTCTCACAGGCAGTCAGTGACAGAACCAGAGGGAAGGGCTTCAAGCTTCAACAGGTCAGATTTAGACTAGACGTCAGGAAGAAATTCTTCACAGAGAAGAGTGGTCAGGCACCAGAATGGGCTGCCCAGGGTGGTGTTTTAGTCCCTGTTCCTGGATGTGTTTAAAAGACGCTTAGATGTAGTGTTGGGGAAGTGGTTTAGGGATGAACTTGTAAAGCAGGGTTGATGGTTGGACTCGATGATCCCACGGGTCTTTTCCAACCTGAATGATTCTAATATTTCTGTTAAATAAATAACCTATTTAACTGGAGAGTAGCACAGAGATGGTAAATGATTCACCTGTGTTTGGTGTTTTATAAAATTGCTTGCAGATGCATTTTTGTGTACGTGTTGTTTGGTTTCTTGTATTCCAGAGCCAGTGTTTTGGTATTACGTGAAAGAAGTTCTGAATAAGCATGAGCTGCAGCGCTTCTACTCTCTGAAGACAATTACTACAGACATTGGCCGAGGCCGGGCTTGGTTGCGTTGTGCATTAAATGAACATTCCCTGGAAAGATACGTTCATATGCTGCTTGCAGATAAGAACCGACTCAGGTACAGTGTTTGGTATCTTTTCAATGCAGGGAGTGTCGTGCCAAGTGATGCACTGAGATTAGAGAAGCCAGCCAAACAGCTAGCCAAACCCCACACCATTTAACTGCTGTGCTAGAGAAGCCATTTAACCCCATGTTTTCATCGTGTTCATTTTTGCAATTTTGGCAGCCGTTCAGGTAGCCTAACCCCTCTGCCAAGGGTAGGACACACTAGATCAGATTGCCCAAGATGAAGTGGGTCCTTTTGTTTGCACTCATGTATTTTAAAAATTTGTAAAATGGCTTGATTATGGCCAGCAGTAGCTCTTTAAAAAATGTGCATACAGAATAGGCAGAGGTGTAGAGATACACTCTGACTGCTCATCTGCTGTCTGCCTCCTTGCCCTGAGTGACTTTTTTCCCCTTAAAAAATGCAGAGCTAGAACACTGTTTAGCATTTACTCGATAGCTGTTCAGACAGTTCTGTATATTCCAAGGCCTCAGGGACTTCCTGTGGCACAGAATTTGACCTGTTGGTGCACTCATACTTAACTTTTCGTGACTGCTAGAAGTCAAATGTACGTTAATACAGGATTGCATGGTTTGGTTTTTTTTCTTTCAAATAATAGTGTCTTCTATGAAGACTGGTCTTTTATGATGGATGAAGAGCGTTCTAGTATGATCCCCACGATGGCAGCTGGTAATGCTTGTTCTTAAATGCTATAGTTCTTGGAAAGCTGTTTCATTTTGAGATGTCATGTGTGTTTCTGCGTGTGAGGAGGTTCCCTAACACACTCGTCGCTTAGGCGGACGGTGTGCGTCAGAGGTACATTGAGGGTGAATAGCCAAGGTCTTTTGCCACTTTATGCAGTGAATTGATCATAGGATCACNCTGCTGGACCCTCTCCAGTAGATCATATATAAAAGTGTATATTTATATATACTTTATGTATAAAGTATATGTGAGTTTTCAGAGTGTGTTTTCCCCTCTTTCTTTTATTGGAAGGTCTGAACTCCATTCTTTTTGCAATCAACATTGATAATAAGGATTTAAATGGGCAGAGCAAATGCGCGCCCACCGTGTCCGATTTGTTGAAGGAATCCACACAAAACGTAACCTCATTGTTGAAGGAATCCACTCAGGGTGTTAGCAGCCTTCTGAGAGAGATAACGGCATCATCTGCTGTCTCGATTCTAATGAAACCAGATCAAGATACTGACCCACTTCCTGTTCTCTCCAGGAATGTAAACGCTGGTAAGGATTTTTGCAATGTTAGTGCCATTCAGAGACCTATGCAAGTGTGTTTAATGTTTTCAATGAAGTGTAATGCACTGCTGCAAAACAAAACCATGAAAAATAAATGCACTGCACATAAAAACACGTAAGTGGGGGTTAGGAAGTATGGCATTGTTTAGAAAAGACTGGCTTGAATGCTGAGTAATGAATGTCTTTTAGCTTCCTTATATCACTGTGAGTGGGGAGCTAAACTACCCTGTTGGTAAAGTGCTTTGCTTGTGACCTGAATTTCACTTGCTAATTCATTTGTAAGATTAAGCTTTGCAGATTCTGTAATGATTTTTCATTTTTAGTATTGTCTTCGGGCAGTTTATCAGTCAGAAATACACGGACACATAATCAGTTGTTACATGTCAGGTAACAGCTTGTAGTCTTCCTCAAGAAGTAAAAAAGAGTCATTTTATAAGTTTATTGGAGCCAAGAAAATAAAGTTCAACAGAATTCCTCCACAATAGGAGGAATTAGGAATTAGCACTTCTAAAATATCTTCTAAAATCTGAACTGTGTAAGGTGTGTAAAATGAAGGTGGTAGTTAAAGATTCAAAAGCTCACGTGTATGGAAAGAGATGAGATATGAATTGTCTTGTAGATCTAAGTGGGTTTTTGTCTTTATTTTTATAATGTAGTACATTAATTCCTGTAAGAAAAACACAAGTGCATTATTTTCTTTCTCTTTTCCAAACTCTGGACACTTTTTATGTTACTACTAGATTTGAAATATAAAAGAGAGCGAAAAAAGAAGAAGAGAGTGACAAATATTATCTCTTTTGATGAAGATGAAGATGAGCAAACTTTGGGAGATGCCACAAAGACTCTGAACACAGGAGAAAGTTCGGAGGAGAGTGTAGACAGAACTTCAGTTTTTGCTTTACCCTCATCTGAGAGCACTCTTGAGAAAAGTTTGAATGGGAACGAGAGTAACCTGTCGTGGAAGAGCAATTCAGTGTTCATGAATGGAGAGTATGAGTACCAGAAACTAGATGTGAAGAGCATTGATGATGAAGATGCAGATGACGATGAGCTCTATGGGAAGACATTAGGAAACAAAGGCACAGGTGGTGAAGCTGAAGCTTCTGAAAAGTAAGTAAAGTTGCAGGAGGGAGTAGTAAATTTTCCATGCTTCCTTTATGGACCCGGGTGGATTAGTAGATAGATACTTTAGACAGAATTGGGCTGTTATTATCAGAGTAAATAGTTAAACAAGACAACAGTGAGAGGAAAAAAAAAGTCCTCTTTATTTCTGACTCAGAAGTCCTGCTGCACCTACTCATTTGCTTTGGAATGGTCTGAACCTAGGATTTGGCAGGCAGACTGAAGTTAAGGTTTGATCTTATGTTTTGAAGAGACGGCTCTGAAAGGAACATAAGCACTGACAGCATGAATTTTGATTGTAGAAATGAAGTGGTTTCTTTGCTTGTTTTAAATTCAGGCCTCATGAAGTAGGCTCGTGCAACTCTCAGATAGGCATTTGGAGTCCTCTGCAAGTGCTGAATGACGACTCGGACGTTCTGTTTCCTGTCAGTGCTGTTGGCTCTTACTCTCAGACGGGTAAGTATGAGAGTTCACTGAATTCCTGCACACTTTGTTACAGCATTTCTGACAGGGGACAGGGGTAGCAAGTAATGGGATTGGAAGGGTGTGGGAGATACTGCGCAACTGGGAGAGAAGGTTCAGTTAAGATGTATTCTGGAGTTGGATTAGACTTCATTCACATAGATACTGAATTGAGGAGGTTCCTGTGTGACTTGGTCTAGGTGGTCCTGCTGTGGCAGGGGGATTGGACTAGGTGATCTTTTGAGGTCCCTTCCCATCCCTAATGATTCTATGATTCTATGTTTTAACGTTCAGGATGGTTGAATAGAACTCCTGTTCTTGATATCACTAAGTGTGGAGAAGCTGCGTGTGTGTTTAAAATTCTGTATTAAATCTTGTCAGACTGAAGAAACAATGAAATATCCCGTGCTGGTCAGTAGAAGTGATCTGTTTTATGTAAGATGAAAAGTCATGAGCTAGGAAATAATACACCTCTCATTCTAAAAGAATAGTTTTTCCTTACATCCAGTCGAAATCCACCTTTCCTATTTCAGTTTAAAAACTCACACCTTGTCCTGGCACTGTAGGCCACGGTAAAAATGCTTAATCTCAATCTTTGCTTCAGTTCCTCTTCATACGCTTGTCGTCCATGCTTCTGAAAACAAAACCTCGTTTGTCTGATTCGTGGCAGGCGTAAGGAGCCAGAGAAAAGCCCTGGTGCACTGTTGGGAACGCGTAGAGGACTGGTGTCTGGGCAGGGTTTCCTGTACTGAGGACTAGCCATAAATTCTTTTCCTTCAAGTCACAAGTGGGTTTGTAATGAGTATTGTGTGCCCTGTGGTGGTTGAACTCCTGGGGTTTGGAAGAAGAACTTGTCTGAAGTCTCTTCTTAACTTTGCGACACTTATCAAAGTAAAATACACATAGACATGAATGAGGTCACCCCTCAGTCTCCCCCAAGCTCAAGAGACCCAGCTCCCTCAGCCTCTCCTCATAAGAGAGGTGCTCCACTTCCTTCATCATCCTCGTTGATCTGCGCTGGACTCCCTCCAGCAGCTCCATGTTCTTCTTGTTCTGAGGGGCCCAGAACTGGACTAATACTTGTGTGTTCTACTTTAGATAACTTGGAGAATGGAGAGGGGCACGAGCCTGTTGTAAAACTTGTTCCAAGAAGATCTGATCTTCCTTACAGGTACATGTTAAGTTTGTTCTTAAAAAGAAAATCAAAGTCTTCACCCTGTAGCTGCCAATGTCTTACTGGTACCTCGTGCAGTACTGGAAAGCAAGCAGGGTGCTTTTGCAAGTGTTTGGAAAGGTGGATGTGACAGTGTCATGGGTTAAAAACCCAACTGACAGTAGTAACCAATTCATTTAGCAAAGGTGCTAATGGGCCAGACTAAAAACTATACAGAGAGGGTTTGAAAAGAAACAACTTAGGATTTGCAGGTGAAGAACAAAACTTATTTAATTTGGGGCAAAACCCAACAAGATACTTAGTTTACCCCACATATAAACCCCATGAAAAAGACACGCATGCAGAGGCACGTGGAGATTCATCACAATATTCTGACCTAAGCGAGCCAAAACCTCAATGTCCAAACCTTAAAAAGGGAAAAGAGGTTTCCAGCCATTCCTGCTTCTGTGGAACTGTGGTGTCCCTGAAGTTCATGCCCACGTTCCTCAGCGTCAGCAGGCATTTTGATGTCCAAGTCTCCGTTCCGTGTGCTTTCCTCCATTTCCAAAATGCCAATTCCAACTGGGAATGGGAGAAGTCTCTCTGTTTCTGCAAACCATGGAGTTCAGATGAAAACCTTCTTTCTGCTAATCCAGAGGAACCACATTCACTAGTCACCACACGTCNGTTAGCTTCTTCCAAAGAGGAGCTAATGTTATCTTTATACTCGATGTGGCTTGAGCAATTAAATGAGCAGTAATGCTGTCATTTTATTAACACCTTTGTGCAAGCTCTGAAAGTGCTACTGGTGGTTCTGGTGTGATTTTTACTTATTTTGCCTGCTTTCCTTAATGCTTAGTCAGAAAAACCCACAACTTTTTCTGTGCAGTCAGTGTGTTGTGTTTGTTATGGAAATCTGCTCCAAGCACAAACACTGACTTTATTAAGCAAAGCCTTTTATTAAGGTGAAGGTGTTCAAGGTTAGGCTGGATGAGGTGCTGAGTGGCATGATGTAGATGTTAGGTTTACTTGGTTTATTTGGGTTTAGGTTGGACTGGATGATCTTTAAGGTCTTTTCCAACCTTATCATTACTGTGATACTGCTTTATATCTAGTGGTGTCAAGAAGTGAGCTGACCAGGATGAAATAGCTTTTTCTGTAGCAAGACCTTAGGTGAAGCACAGGCAGTTTATGTACCCCCATCCTTAAGCTTTTTTCTTCGTATAAGCTTGTGGAACAAAGACTTAGTTCATAAACAGACTAGCTGTCTCAGCATCTAAGTCAGAGCTGTTTTATTTGCCTCACTGTACACACAGTTTTGTAACTGAGCTGGTGAACATGACTTTGTTCCTAAAGCAGCGGGGAGCATGGTGGTGGGTTTGTTTCATACGTACGTACAAATTTTAAACCATGACTTTTGGGAAGTTGAGGTGATACAGCCAGGTTTCTTTTTCTGAAGTTCATTTATGGAAGCAAAAGAATGAAACTGTAAGAGAGCCTAATTCTGCGTTCTAGTGTCATGCTGAAACAATACCTGTGTGTGCTAAGGGGGACGGACCACGCGTTTGTGCTGGGAACTATTCCAGGCTTTGCCTTGGATCTGCTGACTGAGACTTACAAACCTGAAAAGTCCCTTGTAAGGAAATCCCTTACGAAGGGAGAAAAAGGTTCGAGGCTCCTAAATGATGCAATCTAAAGTGTAGATGGAGATATCAGCAATAATCACAGAACATCAGGGTTTGGAAGGGACCTTGAGAGATCATCTAGTCCAGTCCCCCTACCAGAGCAGGACCACCTAGACCAAGTGGCACAGGTGAACGTATCCCAGCGGGTTTTGAACGTCAGTTACTGTGATAGTTCAGTCACTGGCTATTTTCTGTGCATGATGTGACTACAGTGCCTTTTCATTCTCACATTTTTGTTTTAATATGTAGCAGTAGAGTTGGAGTGGGAGCCTGTCTGGTTTTGCTGCGCTCCTCCTGGTTTCGCAGGTCTGCTGGGTACCAGCAGGGGCCGCCGTTGCTCTCCTTCTGATGCTCCTCTGGTTGCTGCGAGTAGTTGAGGCAGCTGCACGAGAGAAAGTAAATCTTGAAATTGTCGATTCTTGATACTTAGCAATTTGTAAATGAAATGAACCACAGGATCAACAGAAGCACGCATGCTGGCGTTCGTTTCCTGTCTTCAGAGAAGGTTTTGGTGGAAGGGAGGGAAGAAGCATGTCTGTGGAACACAGTAAATAATCGCATGATCACGATAGTAAAGATGCAGCTGACTGTGCTTTGTGTGTAGTACCTTTTAGAATAGCTGATCCCAGATACACTCAATCTAAAGACTTTTTTAAAGTTCATTTTTATTGGACTTATGTTCTCCTTAGAGGAAGAATCCTGTGCTCTGCCAAGGCCAGTCACTGAAGCTCTTTTTCTCAATTGCAATTAGCAGAAGAAATTATTAAATGGTGAGGCTTATGGCTTGGTTGCATAGCAACTAATTCTAACATATCAGACAGGAAAAATGGATTGCAGTATTGCAGTGAGAACAGCTGTGAGGTCTCCAGCAACTGATTTTTTTATGCTGCTTACTTCTGAAGACACTGCCTGAAATACACGTTGTTTTTAAGAAATCTTGGGGGTTTTTGCTGCCCCTGTTCCAATTGACTGGTATAGAAGTAACCTTTCCTCAGTCCTGCTGATACTCAGGCTAGAAAATGATGTTATGAGAAGCTGTAATTGGAAATCTACCATCTTGAATGGTTTTCCTGAGTTTAGGTCCCATGCAGCAGATACATCTCAAAAAACTGCTGGTAAGGCTCAAGAGACATCCTGTTCGTAGAGTTAGAGTTTCACGACATGTGTTAGACACGATTTGAAAACTTGTTCTACTCTGCAGATCATTGTCTTGCAACCCAATTTTATAAATTATAAATCTATAACATTTCATAAAGAACTGTTTGTCATGATGAGTGCTCTGGCAGGGGGATTGGACTAGATGGTCTTTTGAGGTCCCTTCCAATCCCCAATGTTCTGTGATTCTGTGATGTGCCTATTCCATTCTGACACTTCCCAGTTTTCAAAAAATAAGTGTTTATATTGTCACATTTGCATCACAAACAGCTTTGTGGCTGCTCCAGTTACTGCTATTTGAAGGTTACACTTTCAGCATTGTTGTAGTCCAGAGAATTCTGCTCTACCAGCACAACTCCCCCCATGTTTGTTGTTTTCATTGCAGCTTGCCTCAGTTCTTAAAGTTGGGTTAGCAGAGGTTGTAGCATTGTACTTTATTCCATATTTTTTCTTATATTCTCGATAAGCCCCCCTCCAGTTTTTCTTGATCGCTGCAGACCTTTGCTGAGTAATCAAACCTTCACTCTAATTCTTGTATCCTGGCTACGCAGCAGTTTATGTCACTACATGAAGTGTATGGTTAGCTGCTGTGTTCTCTGAGTACCTTCTGGCTTGTCTGTCAGGCCACGGACCAGTCCTAAACTCCTGTGTCTTGTGGAAGGAGGATGTATAAATCGTGTCACAGACAAAAAGGCTGCTCTTTGTCTTATGGACTTTGTTTTGGTCAGGACCCTCTGTGCAGTAGAAGGTCGGTTTTCGTCTCGAATTGTCTCGTTTGTTTCCTGCTAAAATTTGCCTTATTAACAGTGACATGACAGGGTAATATTTACAGGGTTTGAAGCACTAAATAATGTCTTAATAGCCAGTGTTCGCACAGGAGCTCAGGGAGCACGTCTTCAGAGGGCAGACTTCTGATTTAGGATGCAACTAGTTTGCTGAAATGTTGTCTCTGAAAATATCTGTGTAAATTTGCACCTGGGGAAAAAAACCAACCACCAAACCATCCTCATTGACTGCTCCCAGCCCACCCTGGTATTCTATCTGCAGGATTGCAGAGGAGTGCTGGGTGACCTTGTGCACACTGAGGGATGATCTCACTCACAGCTCATTCTTCACAACAGGTGATCGCAAGTCATACTTAGCCGCTTGCGCTGAGCAGCAGAAGAGTTGTGAAGCTTGCGGCTTTTGGAGGTTGCTGGGCAATTGACAGGCATTTCTGAAAGCATGGCGCTTCTTTATATGCTTCATGCTCTGAGTGTGACCTCAGAAGAGCTTTACAGGGGCTAGATTTTACCTGTAGTGCGCGAGTGACTTCAGTAATGTTGTAGGGCAAGTATTAGCTTTATTAGTAATTAGGCAATAATTAGGTTTTACTAATAATTAGGCAATAAGATAAATTTCAACAATAAAGGGTCGTTGTTAGTGTGTTTAAAAAGTGAAGTTTAATATGAGAAAAGTAAATGATTCATTCCTGGATTTTGATGTGATTTGCTTTTACGGATAAAAGACCTGGATTGGAAGTGCTGGTTGGCGCATGGGAATTGCTTCTTTTAAGAGAGTGTTGCAGCAGTACCTCTTAAGATTATGTAATTTGAGAGAGCTCACTAGTTTTGTCTCCACAAAACTCTCACTATCACTTGAGTTTTAGGTGTGTTGGCGTTGAATGCTGATCATTAATAGCAGTAGCGTCTCTGTTTCCATTAACGTGACTTAACAGAATGTAAATAACGGACCAAGCGCAGAGCAGATCAGAAACAGGACACAGATGGGGGTATAGTTGTCCATCCTCCCACTGTTTTATTTAAAAAAACCAAACAAAGAGGTGAGGAAGATGGAGGCTGTAAGGTCCAGAAGTCAGCAAATGCCAAATTTATGGTTGCTGCCACAACCCTGATGTTTCTTGCTTCGCATGTGTTCCTTTTGCTCACCCACACGTTGACACAAGTCTGCTGAAAGAAACTGATTTGGATCATACACTGATCTCGGAGGCAGCACACAGACAAAAGCTTATGAACTGTGAAAGCTGTGGGACACTTGAAGTAAACCTGCTGCAGTGTCTGTTAGTGGATTGACTTTGCATTCAGCTGCCTGTTCTGCTGGACCCTTTCAAAAAGCCTAAGTGATGGTGGGGAATTGCTGTGTCTGGCTTTGCTTTGTCTGCGTAGATTTATGTAGTTATGCTCATCAAATAAACGTGAATGTTTCACTCCAGTACATTTATTGTAGATGGAGATGTTAAAGCAGTGTTGATGGTAAAGTACATAATTTCTTAGGGGGTGCTTTGGAGTGACAGAAACCATGAACCCCCTCAATACTCATCCCCTCAAGAGGAATAGCATAGGTGTGGCAGTGAAGCAGTAGTGCTGAGTGGTAAGGGAAGGCTGTGTGAGCCTGCTTGGAACCCTGAGCCCACAACACTGCGTTGATGCTTTCTTCCACATCTCCACAGCCACCTGTAGTTGAACTAAGTTAGCCAGAAGTACCGAGTGCAAAGTGTTTGCTGTAGTGGTCCTAAAGCAACCATGAATTTTTGTCCTGTATGTGCTGATGAGATTTGGAGTTTCTGCTTTGCTGTGTCTCTGCAGTATTGGGAGTTTTGGAACTCTCAGAGAGAAGGAGACAACTGAAAATAAAAAGCATTTTAGCATCTTCTATTTAAAAAGCTTTTTTCCTTTTTTTATGCAGCCCATGGTCTTTAACAGGATCTTGCTTTCGTGGCCTGAGTGTGTTCGAGAGCAGGGCGAGGGAGGATGGAGTTTCTACTCCTGCGGAAGATTCTGAGTGGAATGAGGAAAAGAAGATTTGAGTTATTAGGCATTTAAGGTTGTAATTTGAATAAGCTGGTAAAATTGGAAGAACAGAGACAATTTGTAGTAGGGTCACTGTTCAAATGTTAGTAGATCAGTACACATTTGGACAGTGTGTGTGTGCGCGCATGCGGGCAGCTGCTGCAGCCACCCTGGCAGAAGTGCAGCACCAGCGTCGCAATAACTTGGCTGAGCAGCAGTGGCTTTAATTTATTCAGAGGAAGAGAAATAACAGCAACCAGCTCAGTTTATGCATTATCATGTTTTAATGACATTCCTGAAATATTTAGTGTACTTGATGCTCTCTTCAGGAGGATTGGAAGTTTGGCTTTATAGTTCAGGGTCTTAATTCTATTACAGAGTGTCACTGTATTGATACCTTACTATGGATTGTTTTGCTTGTGTTACGTATTTGTACGAGGATTGAACACTTACTGGGTTATTAAACACTATAAGGGTTTTCCTTACCCCTACAACAATTAGTTTTATTCCACGATAGGCTGTTGGATTGTGGTCCATTTTTGCAACACTACATATTCCTTTTCTTCAAGACTGTGACAACCCACCAAGTTTTCAAGGCCAAAAAAACCCACCAGCAAAGCACAGAATAACCCAACGAGACACCCCCTCGTAATTCCCAGTCTTTCCAGTCTGCTCTTAAAGTGGCAGTGTCTCACTATGGTAAAAAAAAAACACAGTACTTTGAGTTTCATGGTGACCAAGCCAGGTATTTTCTTGCTAAGTACAGTGCTGAGATCTCGAAATGTAGGGTTTGTGAGGCTGGGGTTTTTCTCTCCCCAAAATAATAGAATTCAGTAGAACCCAGGGTCGATCATCTTTTGAAAAACAGACATGAAAATAATGGAGCACAGCATGTTTTGCTGCATGTAAACTTCTTATTCCAGGTTTTTCTACAGTTGCTAGGTAAATGGGAGTGCTTACCTGGTTACTCCGTGCAGCATGACCTTTACTCTTTCTATTTCTCATCCTCACTCGCTCAAAAAAATGTTCTCTTCTCCCCTGACTGATGTCTGCTGTGGGCCTTCTGCCAGCAGCAGCGTTAAACTCAACAGTGCTGGCACTGCTTCTCGCAGAAGTAGCCCAGAAGAAAAAGGAAGCAAGGAGCAAAAAAATCTCGAGCTGGATCAGTTCCTGCTTGGCCACTGTGTGCAGAAACAGCAGTGCCAGAAGCAGGGAGCTGGGAGCAGCGATGGGCGAGGCCTTTTTGCTGGAAGCACAGCCTTAGGAAGACCGATTAAAGTACGTGCACTCGCAGCTTCTGGTTTGAATGTAAATCATACTATGAAGGGAGATGGTGTTTAGTACCCGCACTTTCACCTTTTGGCTTCTCTACACGTTTGGGCTTGCTTTTTGGAGGGTTTTTTTTAATAGATGTATAGAGACCTCACGGCCAGACACTGAGTTACTGTAGAAAAATAATGATTCTTTCTGTGCTGAATTAATGGAGTGCAAAACCCTCCTAATGATCTACTCGGATGTTTCTTGCTAACGTCAATTAGTTCTCGAGCTGTAGTATGGAAATAACCATCGACGCTCTCCGTGTCCAAAGAAGCTGAAACATTTGGGACAAAATCTAGCATGAAGATTGGCTGATCTGAAGTGCTGTGGGGACGCTGGTGATTCCTGAGAGGGTGGGGGGGATTTGCCACCAGTTTACCACAGCCAGAATGGAGTTGTGTCTGCACTGACTGGTTAGCTTGATTCACACAGTAAAAACGCTGGTGTTTTGTCCAGCACTACTGTCTGGCAGACTTAACAGCATGGCTTTCAGAGCTGAGATGGGCACAAATATACACGAAAACATTAACCCTTTTCTTGTGCATTCTCTGTAGATGAACTTCGTCAAGCTATCGTGGCCATGATGAACAGAAAGGATGAACTGGAAGAGCAGAATAGGTAGTTTTCTATTCAAGAGGCTATGTAATTTAAAAAAACTAATACAAAAGGTCCAATACAAGCACAAGCTGCTTTTTCTGTAAAGCTACACTTGATCTTTGTTTCATCTTTTTGATGCATATAGTGTTTTCTGTGATACATAAGTTGAATATTTAAATACTCAAGTGTTGGTACTGAAGAGTGAAGCTTGTAGAGCATTTGTTGAAAATTCCTTTGAATTTGAGTTACAGCTCTTCCTGTCTTGAGAAATTCTGCCAGCTGTAGTATTTTCACAGCCAAAAGTTAATAGCCAAAAGATCTTACAGATCTTTTAAGACAGCTTTCTACACGAATAAACATTTGCCCTTGTGCAGATACGTAGAAAATGCCCTTATTTCCTGTTCTGGTGCTGTCGTAGGACTGTTTTGGTAACTTACATTTTTTCTGGAGATACTTTAATTAAGCATTTAGGCAGTTAGTGTTGAGACTACCAGCTGATACTGTTTTCCTGCCTCTTACCCTCCTGCTCCCATCAATGCAAGCTGTTGCCCCATCCAGCTTTGTTCTTTTCCAGCAAAAGGACCAGGATACTTCAGGTCTTGCCATTACACATCTCACTGACCTGTATCTGTCCCGTCAAAGGCTTTACTCAGAGGTCTGTAGCAGTGCTCTCAGTACAGAGGCAAGACCTCTTCCTGTCTCCTGCTCTTGCTAGTAAATACATTGCCTATAGGTTATTCCTGAGATGTGTTGACTCGCACTGAAGCGCTGTGGAACAAATTTGTAAGCGCTTTTCTCTAACAAACCCTTTCTGTGTGGTAGTAGAGTAGGTACCATAGGTTGTGCTTTGGGCATGTTGATGAGGCCGTAATACAAATTAATAGTAAGCATTTACAACTGTTTTGGTGGGTTGTTGTTTCTGGTAGCCTTTTGTATCTTTGTGTGATCAAATCAGATTAATTGATTAGATTGAATAACAAAATTTTAGGATGACATTGATGGTATCGTTCATGCAACTTACTGTGTTTTTGGTGGAGTATCTTCTAATTACTAGGTGGTGGTTGCACTGTTGTAACAGAGGCTGCTGCCTTCTTCCAGGTCTCTGAGAAATCTGCTTGATGGGGAGATGGAGCATTCTGCAGCACTAAGGCAGGAAATGGAGAACTGGAGAAGGAAGGCCGCAGAACAGGAAGAGCGACATGCCACGAAAGTCCAGGCCTTGGCGCGGTAAGAAGCACTGAGTGCGTCATGAAGTAGAGCAGCAGCGGAACAAAGGGACAAAACATTCTTCACATGGTAGTTTTCAGGGGAACTTAAGGGATTCATGGGGAAAAATCCTAGTGGTGGAGGTGGCTGCTGCTGCTGTCCCAGGACCGTGCAGCGTTGGTTCTAGCGGTGGAGGTGGCTGCTGCTGCTGTCCCAGGACCGTGCAGCGTTGGTTCTAGCGGTGGAGGTGGCTGCTGCTGCTGTCCCAGGACCGTGCAGCGTTGGTTCTAGCGGTGGAGGTGGCTGTTTTGGTGCATGTGCAAAATTTCAGAAATGCACAGGCTAGTTTGCTGAGATTTTAGCTCCTCAGATCTGCAGAGAGTGAGGACTAATTTTGGAGACTATTTAACATTACTCCACAGTGTTTCCTTTGCTGTATGTCTTACACCAAGATTAATATGATGACCCCTTTCCTGCCAGCAAGTCTTACTGCAGTCAGCAGAAATTGTGCTGAGTGGTCGCAGCGGAAGTTTAATTCAGCAGGAATGTTTGCGTCTTTATTTACTGCTTTCAGTGATGCATGTCACTGTTGCTGCTGCTCACACAGACACCCTTCCCTATATAAGCAGTAAAGAATAGATTATTAGTGATGTTTCCATCCAATCTGTCTTCCTTCTACCTTCTAGGCTGATTGGTTTTTTTCCTGTCCTGTTGTTAGGTTTTGGTGGCTGACTACACTACCAACCACTGCATCCTAAGCAATGGTTGTTTGCAAACAATGGTAGCAGTACCAGTTTCTGAAGTGTTGCAGCTGAGTCCCCCTAGCTCTTGGGAGGTCACCTGGAACAGGTTGTTCATTACCATTTAGTAGTTAGAATGTTAGTATTCTGCTGTTGGTGACACACCAAACTGAACGAGTCACACTGAGGGAGGCAGAGATACGCAGAGGTAGGTTTGACATTCATGTGCCGTGGGGCAGTTGAGACTGTGCTTCATCGTTCAATATTCACGTTTCAGGTTCTGCAGGTTGCACATTCATATTTCTTTGAGTCACTTCCCCCACAGCTTTAGAGTCTGCAGTGACACGCAGGTGAATCAGGTATTTGTCATGCACATACCTCTCTAAAGAATAGATAAGGGGCTTCTATAACAAGATCTAGAGAGAGGATCACTTAGACTAAACTACTAACTGCAAACAAGTTTATTTAATTTCTCTTTTTTCTTTGGAGACTGGGTATGTTGTGTTGATTGTTCTTCTGGAAGTCAGTTTATGTTGTCACATGATAAAAACAGTATCGGGAGTTGCTTAGGTCAACGAATTCTTGTGCTGCCTGTTGTTTTGAACTTTGGATGCTCTTTAATTATTCATTGCAGCTCATTTTCTAGCATATAGTTACTTTGGAATGTAGACTTTTCTTCTGGATTCTTTCCTCGGTTGGCTTAGTCCTGGAGGTGCTGCTGCTGCAGTGCTGGGTTGCAAGTTAAGAAGTAGTAGTATTTTGAGCCAGGAATTTGGGCAAGCTGAACAATTGGAAGAGTCTGAAATAAACACTTTTGAAAGGCTTTGTTAGTGCTGCATAATACATGAGGTGACTTAGAGGAAGGTAACTTTCAGGCACTTTGGGACAGTGAAATCTCACCACTTACCTTGAAAACAATTGATGCCATGACTAGAGTGGAAAAATTTCTCTGTTGTCATATGCTGAACATCTCAAGGCAAGGAAAATCATTCAGTTTTCCATGGTTGTTGAAATGTGATGGACAAGCATGCTTCAGATTATGAGAGCTGACATTTGTGTGTCCACAAAGCTCTTGCAAAGAATTTGCTGCAAGTACCTTCTTGAAGGCTGTGAGAACACAAAATTTCTCTGCCATGTCAATCAGGGGTGGAATGATATCTGCAAAACTGATTTATTCAGCTCTCTCTTAGACTCTCCAAAGAGTCTCTGGTCTTCTAGGCAAAACGCTCACTTATTTAGAGATGTTTTCTTGAGTTTCTTAATTTGTCTTTGGAAAATGAAAAAACGACTTGGGCCATTTTAGTTCCAAGTAGTGGTAATCCCTTTCTTCCTCATGAAATGTTTGAGTAGCTCTTTCATAACGGTAATGAAACTGGTTTGAAAGCAGCAGTCTCTGCATTCAGCCTGCTTCCTAGCCTGTTGATAGAATGGAGTAGAGAGACCATGGTAAAATTCTGTAAGCTGCTCTTTTGTGTCCTTATGTTTCCTTGCCTAATGAGCCTTTCTGAAATTGCAGGGGCATGCCAGGCAGTGGCTTCTTGGCAACACTGACATTTCAAAACAGATTCCTTTTCCTGCGTGGAATGCTACCGCAACCCTTTGCGAGGCAAAGGAATCACTGAGGTTGACTGTGACACTCGATAAGCTCTCATTGTGTGTTCTTAAACTACGCTCAGAAATACCAGAGGAAAGCATTTTACAAAGGACAGGCTTTGCAGATGGAAAGAGGAGATGATACTGTGCTGTGTGGGGAATTGGGGGATTAGAATTGAACTGTACTCTGTCTCACTCTTTGGTCTGTTTACACGCTGCAGCGTAATCTGCCGCCTCTTATCCGGCGATCTCATTTCACACTGACCTGGTCCAGCATCCCCTCCTCGTTCCTTTAATTGTTTTTTGATTTAGACAGACTGTGTAACTTTCTGTTAGCAGTGTAGCTTCATGTACAAGAGAGAATGTAATGATTAATGAAAATTTCTACGTCACGAGATAATCTGTTTCACTGATGTGTTTGTGTGACCCCTGAATGTGACTCTTCCTGTTCTCTGCTGCCAATGTGTTATTTGATGTGCAAGTCATTATTTTTTGTCATCGTGTTGACACGATTTAAAGCTGCTTATTACAGATAGTATTTTGCATCCATTGAAAGGGGCTTTTTATCTATTTTGGGAAAAGAGTGAATTTGTTTATTCTGTTGTTTCTATCACCAGAGAAAACGAGGTGCTAAAAGTGCAACTCAAGAAGTATGTAGGAGCTGTCCAGATGCTCAGAAGAGAAGGTCAAACGGTGGAAGGTAAGCATGGAGTGGAGGGATAAAAAACAAGTTGGTCACACACACAGGATTTGGCTTTTTGTGCACTGCAGCGTTAGTTTGAGACATGGGAGTAGTAACAAAATGACCCAAGTGACTCCTGGGCTTTTGTAAAAGCTGGCAGTGAAACTGTAAGCAGTGAATGGGCCCGTCTCTCTTTTACAAGACTCTGCATTTTTATTTATTGATTTACTAATTGATCCTGGAATCTCTCCGTGTAGATACCCACCCGGTCCTGTGCAAGCCACTACAGCCAGCGCTTCAGCCACACAAAGCCATCCTGGGGTGGCTGGGCAGAAAGCTCTTGCTTCCACCTGCTAGCCAGATAGCAGTTGTGTTTCTGTGAGAACTGCTCGTGGTGCATCTCCGAATGGACCGCTCGCTGTCGTGTGAACAGTTTTGTGATGCAGACTGATGCCAAACCAAAAGGTCACTGTGTGATGGCACGCTATCAAATCATGGCGCAGTGGGAGCGATCGAGAAGTCTTTGCTTTCCTTGCTGAGTCTTCCTCAAGAAAAAATGAAATCATTTACATGAAAGTGGGGTTAGCAGGAGATGATTATACACCCTATTCATCTCTTCTAACCATGGTGGAATAATATCTCTCAATAATGAAAAAATTACTACATGTGATGTCTTTTTCTTTGAGCAGACTGCTGATGTAGAGCTTGGTATTTATTTTTACAGAGCTGCTTTTGGTCGTTGAGGTGGTCTGTTTCAGTAAGAAAGCTATCAGATTAAAACTAAATTTAAAAGAATAAATTGCTAGTTAGTATTATGTGGGAACATACAAATAAGTGTTTTTGAGGAGAAAATGTAGCACCTCTAGATTATACTGTTAGTGTTGTAGTTGTTTTGAGATGTTTTGAGACATGAACTGGCTTTTCCGAAGTTGGCACCATCTGCCTTTTTTTTTTTTGTTCAGTTGTCAGTATCGGGGTCCTGTCAGTGGTTGTTCCAATGAACACGACGTTGATTCTGCTCTTACAGGCTAGATCTCACTGTACTTATCTGTAGTTGAAAAACTTCATTCATCTTTAAAAGGTTTTTTGTTAGTGAGAACACATGTTTTTACTTCCGACTGTGCTGGAGTGTAGTGATTCATATTAAAAAGTATTCACCAAAACCATTACTTAAGCTTCTTATAATAGCAGAAATTATCCTTCATTAGATACTGACAGTTCCCATGATGAGTGTAATTATAGGAAAAGAGAACAAACTCCGAGGCTAGCTGTATTCTGCCATCTTAAAATTATGCAAATTACTGAGTGATAAGAATAGAAAACGAGTAGGATGGTCAGGTTTTGCCGATGAAAAGGGGGATGGAACAGTACCAACATCTCTAAATATGGCTACATGTGTGCTTTGTGCTGGGAGGATATGTAATCAATTCACAGCACTTTGCCGTGGTGTTTGTCACTATTGACCAGAATAAATGTCAGCGACACGCACAATTTGTGATAATTTTTCTTGTGCCCTAACTTTACACGACATACGTTTATAAAACCAGATTTGATTTCCTTAGCTGCCACTGGAGATTTCTGTGCAGTTGGTGGTGGTGCTGGGAACTCGGGCTACCTTCAGCCTGTTAGTGGTCCCTGAGAGCTGAACTTGAGCTTAAAAAGGCCAAGTGCAACAAAGCCAAGGCTTTTCTTCTACTGGGTTTGTAGAAAGCATCGCACCCGTGGCTTATTTACGTGCCTGGCGGTGCCTCATTGTAGGGATTCATGTCTTTCAGATACAAGCTTTCATAATAGAGAATTTTGGTTTTATTAAAAAGAATTGTGTGTCCTTTTCAGTCCAGACGTATGTGTCTGTATATATTATTGAGAACTTAAGGCAAATTACTGAACTCTAATTGTTCTCTAACTTCCAGTCGCTGTAACAACTTGTTTACAGTCATTTTGTCCTTCACTGGCTCACATGCTTGAGGGATAACAAAGTGTGTTCACAAGACCAGCTTTATTACTGTGTTCTGAGGTCCTGGAGGGTTTGGGAAGAAAAAGAGGTGAAGAAACTCCTGTTTTCTCTGGTCTTGTTGTTTTAAGTGAAAGTAATTGTTGGTTGCTTTCGCTAGTTTGCACACTCAAAGGCGTGCAAAGGTTCTTGACTTCTAAGTGGCCTTCTGTGTAGACATGAGTTCTGCTCAGCTCCAGCTTGGAGAACTCCCAGCTCTCCAGTTCTGCTGTGATGGTAGCAAATTGCCTTCAGAAGTGCAAACTCTTGCACATAACCGACTTCGCTGCTGCCCTGTGTCATCAGAATGAGTCATTCCAACATGGATTAATTTGCTTCCAAATGGTATCAAAAGTCCTAATAGATTGTAGAACACGATGTGTTTAGATTTTCTGGGAATCTATTTTTGACATTCCAAATACATTGATTTTCTGCTGTTATTTTTATGGCTGTAAATGTAGCAAATATAGATTCCTCTCTAATAATCAGATCAGATGCCATTGAATATGGCTTTTAAATAGTTTCCTAAAATAATAAATGAAGCTCAGCATAATACTTTGCCTCACAGTGACTTAGAAAAACCTAAAAAACACTTAGTGATTATAAATAAATTGCCCAAGAGAGCTGTGTCAAGTTCAGAATATCATACCAGCTTTCAAAATGAGTGATCACTCCCGTGGATTGAGCAGGCTGATGCTGGCAGTGAAATACTTAAGTGAGCACCCTGATTCCTTGGGCGTCAGGAGCAGCTGGATGTGTACCACTTCTCAAACCCACCTAGATGCTGTAGTACTGGTAGTGTGTGCAGAAAGGAGGATCTGAGAAGTTTCTGGGTGAAGATTTTCAAGGAAGATGTACAAGAATTAGCTTTTAAAACAGCTTTCAAAACTCACTTAAAACGAAAACAAGCTTCTGAGTGTCTTTTCCAGGCCGAACAGTATTTAGTCAGATGAGCTGTGGTGTCCTCTGTCTCCACTACAGAGGTTGTGTGTGGAGTTCAGGTTTTGAAAACACGGTGAAAGTGTTTTTTAAAACTCTCTTCCTCAGGCTTCTTTACTTTGCATCTGCTGACGTGTTTATTAGAAAATCTTGGAAGGTTGAATTGGACTTTATAGGCCTTAAAGTGAGAATCAAATGGAAACAGCTGGGAGCAGAGTAAACTGCAGTTTTCATTTATTGCAGTTAAGAAGAGAGATCATGAGCTTAACTGACAGGTGAAGGACTTTGACTTAGCTATCGAGAAGTTTAGAAGAATATTGAAGTAGTGCCTAAAAGCTCCAATACTGGAGGTTTCTAGGAAAAAGCTAGACAATTAACTCTTAGGAGTGAAGTAACTACAGCTGGTTCTGCTTTATGCAAGAACTTGAAATACGAGATAGAATGGAATGTCCATTCTTAGTCCTAATTTTCTGTCCTTCTGATATGTAAGGAATATAATAATTTAAAAGAGCTTTTGGAAAAAGACTTTGTTTTCAAGGGCTTTGGGTAGCAATTCAGTTGCTGCCTACGTTTGTTCGATAGCTGTCATCTCCACACACAAAATACTTCGTTAGCTTCCTTGCTGTTGAGGCTACCTGTCAAAATACTGCTCACAGGAAAGCTCCTCGCACCATTTGTACTTTGGTACTTGTGTTGTTTAATATGACATCCTGTTCTGATACTTCTAACAACTGCTTCTACCCAGCTTGGTTGAGATTTGTACGTAATTCGACCTTTTGACTTGAGGTATCTTCTTCTTGCAGTTCTCCCAAACATCTGGAACACCGATGGCGAATTTACTATTCCAGAGCAAAAGCAAGTGGAAAATAATGAGGAATTGGCCAGCTCTTACGAAAGAAAATTGATCGAGGTAAAGTTTGTCCCAGCACAAATGTCATGGAATTGTAGCCCTGACGTAATGTTGGAAGATTGTAATAGTTTCATTGCTTTGAAGGTACTGTTACCTCGTTAGAGCAAAAGTGGAGTTTGATTTTTGAAGAAGAAAATGAAAGATGAATTTGCAGCCTTGTATGTTCAAAATACAGATTTTTTGGTCCGACTTCAAAGCGTATTTGTAGCAGTTCAGATAATGAAAGGTAATTTACCGGGTGGTTACGCGTTCATACGTTGATATGAAGATGAGGGTTTTCATAAATAAACAAACTCCTCGTGGTTTTAACTGGTGGTGACTAAAGTCACTGCTCCATTTTCCCTCTTTTCCCTCCACAAATGAAAGAGCCAAAGTCTTCCCTTCTGAGGTTAGCCTGTGCAGTGTTCCAAATTAAGGACTGGGGTGGAAACCACTCCTGAATGCTGTTCTAGCAGTTACATTCAGCTTGAATTGCATCTGAAAAATGCTCAGACTGAAGTGGTTTCGCTAACTTTTGTGCCTAGTAGACTATTTCCACTGAAGGCTTAGATGCCCTTGAATTCCTTGGTGACTGATCAGGATATTGAAGTCACCTCAGAAGTAAATGACTGGCTGTCAACGGATTAAAAAGGTAGTTCTTCTGAGTAACCAGTGGTTTATTTTTACCCCCTTTCCTCCATTATAAAATTGTTGTTGATATTAATATATTGGAGAATTCTTCAGTTTCTTACTTACTTTTAAAAAAGTTCATTAATCCCTTATTGGTCCACAGAAGCACTCGTTCTTGCAGTCAAACCAAACAGTTTTAAATAAAATCTCTTCCAGCTCTTTGAGGATTTCCTTGTACAAACCAGTACAAGAAGCATTTCTAGGAGTTGCAATTTTTCTACATAGGAATTGCTTATTTTTAAAATTGAAGTTCAGTACAAACCTGCAGTTTGCCTTTTAATGAACATGAAAATGCTCCTCTCTGTTTGAGGCTCCTAGGCTTAATTTTTTTAGTGTGGTAGGGGTGCTGTCGTGTTTATGTGCCTGCTAAACTGATCTCTGAGCGCTTGGTGTGTGGGGTGGGAACCTTTTTCTGACATGGGAGTTGCATCTGCTGGTCATGTGAACTCAAGATGTGATTCTCTTTGTGTTCACCCTGGAGATGAGAGATGAGAGTTTATTTCTGAACGTTAGATAGTCATGAGCTCTGACATCTGTCAAAAAGGTGAAGCTTAGTTTTTAAGTCTCTGACAACTCATGAAGCTCTTCTGCAAAGCTGAATTGTTTGAAACATCCTTGGATGTGTTTAAAGAACATTTAGATGTGCTTAAAGATATGGTCTAGTGGTGAACGTGGTGGAGTAGGGTTGATGGTTGGACTTAATGCTCTCAAGGGTCGTTTCCAACCTGAATGACTGTGTGAATTAAAGCAATATCTAAGAAAGGCAGTCTTGGACATTAAGCTTTTCAGCATTCTGGAGAGTTTTAACTTCATGAATTTTCATGCCTTTGGTTCTTTCTTGGAACAAATAATTGAAACCTGCCTGGATGTGTTCCTGTGCAGCTTGGTCTGGGTGATCCTGCTGTGGCAGGGGGATTGGACTGGATGATCTTTGGAGGTCCCTTCCAATCCCTAATGATTCTATGATTATATCAAATCACATACTTGGGGAACACATGGACTAAGTCCTTTGGGTTAAACACATGCTGTGGTTTGTGTTGCCTTTGGTGGCAGGATCAATTTAAGCAGATGGTCCTTGCTTGGATCCTGTGTCACAGGGCACCTATCTCACTGTTGGAAGGGAACAGTGATCTCTGTGTCCATCGTACAAACTGTTTTGAGAACCAGGCTGGCTTAAATAGTGCTTGAGGGGTTTCCAGACTGACAGTGCTGCACGTGAGGTGTGAATGAACATCAAAAGCATCTGTACAGCGACGACTGCGGAAGTTGTCCTTATTGTAAAATCCTGGACACGGCAAACACCGCGATCCATTGCCTTTGCTTCTAGCCTGCGCTTCCGTTGAATCCGTGCTGCTTATGGGCAGGTAAAGCATGTGAGTGATTTACACAGGGGTTTGTGGCATGTGACATTCATGCTTTTTTGGCCATGGCTCTTAGTATCCAATGCTATTATTGTAGTTCCAAATCGTGTTCTCCTGGAGGCAGGCGATAGCATTTCTACCAGAAGTGGTCTCCTGGTAGTAACTGTGTCTCTGCACCTCATTGCTTATGTCAGATTACGCTTCTGAATGCTGCTTGTACCGCTGGAGTGTTTTCGTGTTTGCTGGGATGATCTTAACGAGCCCAGGGACAAGGAGCTGCAGTTCAGAACAGCTGTCTCAGCACTGTAGATGAGGTGAGCCTTTCTGCCAAGGGTGAAATGAGTCAACTTGAAAGGCTCTCTGGAAAGTTAATACTAGTAGTGTGTGGAGATTTGTGTAGATCATTGTTTAGATCTTTCCTCTTTGGCTTTTTTTTTTCTGTGAGCAGCAAGAACAGCAGCTGGAGATGCTGATTTCAGTCCCTCTCATGAAACTAATCGATCTGTGTGGCTCATTTTGCTTTTGCTGATTGCTTTGGTTTCCCCTGGCCAGGCACAGGTCTTGCCAGGGTGGTGTTTTTCCTCTTTGGTGTTTCAGTGGTCTTTGTATGTCAGTCTTAGTTTCAGTACACACTGGTAGTACACAGCTGCACACAGTTTATGAAGACTGAAGCACTGCAAACTTTAATGTGCAGCAGAGGAGCCAACACAGACCCCCTTCTGCTACCCTGACTCAGACCCGTGACTTCTGTCGCAACTGAAATGCGCTTTGTGCTGTATCAGCAACTTTTGCAGTGCAGAAAGTGAGGGGTGAGGCTAAATGATAACCCAGATGTGTTGCAAGTTATTTTTACTGTGATTTGTAAGATTAAGATATTTATTTAGAGCTGTTTATTATCAAGAAGTTTATTTAAAACTGCTTATGTAATCAGGCAAACAAATACGTTTGGGTTTAAATCATGGAATCATTAGGGACTGGAAGGGACCTTGAAAGATCATCCAGTCCAGTCCCCCTGCCACAGCAGGATCACCTAGACCAAGTCACACAGGAACACATCCAGGCGGGTCTTGAACATCTCCACTGTGAAATATTTAGCTTTTGTACTTTTAGTGCCATTACACAGCATTTCAGACTAGCTGGTAAATTCAGAGTTAATGAGACATCAGTCCAGACAAATAATATCTGGGCTTAGTTCAGCTCTTTTTTCCATCTGTGCCACACTGAAAGACTGGAGTTGATGGACACCCTCTAATATAAAATGAAAATGGAGAAGAATAATTGCAGTTCAACTCGGGTATAATGATTTATGTTTTTTTATTGTTAATTAATGGTTTCACTTCCTGGCTTGTCAAACAGAAGCTGTTTTTTTCCCTGTTTGCCTTCACAATGTGAAGGATACACGTTGTCGGGAACAAAGCGCTCAATTAAAAGCAGGCACTAGATGAAACAAATTGAATTAAACTGCTTTGTCTTGGGGAACTTCCTAGGGGAAGAGGGAGAAGGCAGAGCGGTAATTCAAGGACGTGAATGCGTGCAATCCATAGACAGTAGGGAACCCCCTTTGGAATGGAAGTTACGAGGCTTGGCAGTATTCCCCAGTCCCTGTTCTATGGGTGTAGGTAGAGGATTGATAGTCGTCGTACTCGGCCGTGCTTTCATAGTGCTGTGCCCTTGCCACTGTTATTGTTCTAGCTCTGGGTGACTGTAGGAGGAACAGAGTTGTTCGAAGACACTTGACAATATTGTTGTGTCAGCGTGCTGTGCCTAGCGATAGGGGCTACTCCCGTCAGACTTGTAGCTTTTCTTGGTCTGGTTCTGCTCCTCTGCTGTTCCACCTCTGACAGCAGCACTGGCCAGTATTCCTTTTGTACATGTAGGCACAATACACTTGGAAACTTTGCACAGAGACATCTTCTTAGGAGTCCTTCTTTTCCCTTCAAAATAATTCCGCAGGCCTTTTTTTGGCGACAATGTGTTTGCATTAAGGCCACAAGGAGCATATCAGTTCAAGACGACTCCCTTGCCAAGAGTGTTATGTCCTGAAGGGTCTGTTTGTCATAAATGAAACTTCCGTCCAATTCTTATAGTAGTCCTCCCGGCCTTTCTTCTCTAGAAGCTGCACCCTTCTGCTTCTGTTCAAGAACTCAATGAAATCTTCAACTTTGATTTGGGTTTTTTTGTTGCACCTTGCGTTTTCATTCTGCCAGCCCTGTTTGCTTTCGTAAACATCCTGAATCAGTTCATCCTTTCTTGACACTTGGACTCAAAACTGGAGGTCACAGACATGGCTGGACCTCATGCCCAGAGAGGCCACACTGTTGAACAGCTTCTACCACTCTGGTATTTGTGTTCCTTTGACCCCTCGGAGATTTGCCTGTTGTGATTAACTGGGCTTCTAGCTACAGCCCTATTAAAACTCCAAATATCAGTGGAAAATGCATTACTCCTGAATTATTGTCAAAGTTTAATACAGTTGAACCCATTACTCCCTGTTCAAAAATGGTGATTATTATGGAATTCTTGACCGCTGTGTTCATCAAAGAATGAAACTGAGAACAGAAGTTAACAGATGTCTTTATTACAATCAGATGCCACAGGATCTCCTCCAAAAGGAGTAAAACTTGACCTAGAGCTGTGTTGTGTCCTACAGATTTCAATATCCAAACCTGCATTTCAAGGCATGAGTTACAATTGTTGTAACAGCGTCTGTTCTTAGTGGTTAGGTCAAACTGTCAAACTAATGCATTAGCTGTGGATGCTGGTATTGGAGAGTGCAGTAAAATAAAAACAAACAAAAGACTGTGTGTGTGGTAGAAAGTAGGTGCTGTAGGCTTTGGGGTTTTGGTGGTTGGTGGGGGTTTTCATCATTTAGAACAGTGTTACCTCTTGGCTTTGTTTTTTCAGGTCGCTGAAATGCATGGAGAACTGATTGAATTCAACGAGAGGCTGCACCGTGCTCTGATGGCTAAAGAAGCTCTTGTGTCCCAGATGAGACAAGAATTAATCGATTTGAGAGGGCCAGTAAGTGTTTATTTACTACAGCGTAGCGTACTGATGTGGGGATGAGCTCAGAACCTCTACTGGTGATGCGTTAGCTCACAGGAAACACCAGCTAATAAGAAATCTATCAAGAACACCCGACTTTGGTGTTTTGGTAGCGTTTCATTCTCTCTAGAGTTGCGTGTCTAATATGTACACGTATGGCGTGCGTAGACATACGCAGACAACAACATACTTTTCTACCCACTGTTGCTTGTTGGCTTTTTGTGGGAAAAAATGGGGTTGAAATTGAAAAAAGATCTGAGTGGCAGTAGAAGTCAAGAATATTTCTAGTAGCCATCCATCTTCGAGGTGGCAGGTATTGGTGATTTCTTCTCATGTGATTACATGGCATTGCTCCTTGCTGTTTTGCTTGCCCTGGAAGCATTCATTCATGCCCACTCTATCGTAGCTTTTCTGTGAAGTGACTCGTGACAGTTCTGTGTGCACTAGTGAAGTGGGATTTCACCCAACATTTTCAGCCTTTTCCATGGAAACCATCGCATCCTTGCGCTCCGAGATGACAAGGGATAAACGACGTGTGTTAGAGCTGTGCTTTGCTGCTTGGGGCTGTACCTGTCTGTTCAGAGATTGGCATGTGAACTGTGTGTCTCACAAACTAATCCAGCTGGTAGTCAAACCGTGTTCTAATGTATCAGATAATGAGAGAAAACAATTTCCTAAAACTCCAGCACTAAAGAAGTAGTCGTAGTACTATATTGTTGCAGGATAGGCTAATTTAAGGGCTAAGTGCTAGTTGTTACTGGTTGCTGTTGTTCAGAGTGAGACTCTAAATTGTAGAGATGTGAAGATTTTTGTATTATCTGAATAACTGGATGTGTTTTCATTCCATATTGGTAAAGAAAACTCTGAGCTAGTAGTCTCGGTTACTTCAGACCTTTCAAAGTTGGTAGACTGTGTAGCTGCCAGAGATTGTAGGGCATGAGTATTTGATTCCCCCCTTTGACTCTTTGAAAAACACCGGCCAAGTTTTTCAGGCTTCATTATTTAAATAGTGTATAATTGACTGCTTCTTGTAAAAATAACCCCCGTGATCTTAGCTGTCGCCTCCGTGTAATGCTTGTAATAACTTACAAATCGCAGCCATTACAATTGAATGACCTTTTCAGATGTTTTAGCTACTGGTTTTCAGAAGTTCTGCCACAAATGGGGGGGATACTGAAACCAAAAGGGCGTGAAGAAATACAGTGGTGTCTGCATCGCTGCGTTTTGTGTTACAGTGAGCAAAAACTTCTGCCTCAGAATCAGTAGCTGGACGTCTTCAACAGAGATCTGCAACCACTGGAGCTCATTGATGTCATGCTTTTTCTCATTTCAAAGTCCACAAAGTTTTTGCCCAGCACTTCTGCTCAAGTTAATTTAAATATAAATTAAATCTATAAATATTTATAGAAATGTCAATGAAATATGTACAGATCTGGAGGTAAGATTTGCCACTTCAGATACAGGCAAAGAGAGGGCGCAGGCTGCGGGGGAGATAGAACGTCTGTTCAGTAGCACAAGAAGCTTGTTATGGCTGGCTGTGTGCTACCACTGGAGGGTGGACTGGACTGTGAACACACAGCAGCTGCTGGTGCTAAATGAGAAGTCACACTGGCCCTTCTCACCTTGTTCCTCCAGCAAAGGGCAGCAGAGGGGTTCAAGTTTCCATGTGTGTGCACTGGAGCACTCTCAGCTCTGCGCGTCTTTCCCTTCGTCTGTCAGGAATGACTTCTTTTTTGCTGAGTCGTATCCCTTTCATCTTGGGAAGGCAAAGTTCAGGCAGTAATACAGATATTACTGGGCAGCAGACACTCTGAAAGCCAGTAATACACACACAACCTACAAGGCTTCTCTGAACTAATATTTAACTAACACAGAAGCTGTCTCTGGAACTTCACAACTTTGAGCTGTTTCCATGATCAAAACACGTGAGCTGTGCTGGGTTGTGCTTTACATGTTGCAGCATTTGAAGGTGTGAAGGTATCTATTTATGTTTAACTTAGCTTTTGCCCTCGTTTTAAAGCATTGTTGTTTGTTACAAAAGCTCCTTCAATCTCTTTTCCTCACAGCTGTTACTTCCTTTGATTCTGCAGTTGCTTGTCCATCACTGCCATCCTCATGAACATCTGTAGCTATGTGATCTTTTTTGTAAGAGCATAGCTAAAATGAAATGACCACGTGCCTTTCTCTTAATGGAATGATGGCTGCAGAAGAAATGCTCACTAGGTTTTATGTCTCACTTGCTCCCATACACTTGCACACGCAGTGTGCTTCATTTTAGCACACTTTGCTTACAAAGGCCTGTAAGGATGCTTGTACTCCAAGTCCTCTGTACCTCTCAGTGTCCCATGCTTTTATGAAATCCATTTGTTCCTTTGCAAAACCATAGCTGTTTCTAACACGAAGAATTCACCGGGGTGATGTGTTCATAATCCTGTTGCTTGATTACGTATTTTTCTGTTATTGTTTCTCAGCAATAGGTTTTATTGGCATTTCAAAAGTTGAATGTTGAATTGTAATTTGCTTATAATACTATTCTTTCTTAATAGAACACGTAATAACCAGTGCGTGGGAATTATTTCTCTTTTGTAAATATAGGTCCCTGGAGACTTGAGTCAAACATCTGAGGATCAGAGTTTGTCAGATTTTGAGATGTGAGTTTCATAATACGTGTCTGTCTCTCCCTCTGCTGTCTTTATGGAAGAAAAGAGTAGCTCAGTTCAGTTGATCATTTTCCCCTGTATAATTTCCAATAACTGAATTCTCAACGGTGGTGTTTCATTGCAAACCTTACGGCGTGCTGCACAGTCCATGCCCCAGTGTGCGGTTTGGCAACGTCGAATGCAAGGAGTTTAGATTGAAGAAGATTCTCCAGGAGTGCTGTTCCAGTGCGTTATGCCCTTGTTGGCTAACAAAGCACCAAAAAGGTGCTGCTTTCTGTCGCCTCGTGTTTGATAGATGCTGAGTGCTGCTTGCAGTGTGGTGGACTCTTTCAGTTCTGTGGAGCAGCTCTCATCACTGCTTACAACCAGTGCTCCAAAAACCACCGCAGGGTTCAGGCAGGACTGAGGTTTTTCTGACGCTCCCTTTGAAACGTTGATTTCCTTTTTCGTTCACTTTGATTGTCTCAATCACTGGTGGTAGGTGCCTTGAAATTTCTAGACATAAATATGTTTCCAACTGTAAAGTTTTTCCCTGTCTTCCTCAGATCAAATCGTGCTCTTATTAACGTTTGGATCCCCTCAGTCTTCCTGCGAGGAAAAGCTGCTAACGCCTTCCATGTGTATCAGGTACGTGAAGTGTCTCAACGTAGCTCCTGTGTGAAAGCTTCTCACTGAAACAGCACATTTCAATAACGTAAACCTTTCAGCCTGATTTCATTTGGATCAGTTTATAAACAGCAGCAGTAACTTCATGCATATTCATTCATAGGTTTTTGTTGATATCCAGAAAATGAGGGCTGGCATTTAATAGTTTAACACTTTAAAAACACGTTAATTGGGCGATTGAGGCAGGAGAGGTTCTTCTCCCCTTCTACTCTGCCCTGGTGAGACCACATCTGGAGTGTTGAGTCCTGTTCTGGGCCTGTCAGTTCAAGAGGGATGTGGAGCTGCTGAAGGGAGTCCAGTGTAGAGCAACGAGGATGATGGAGTGGAACCAAGTTCTGATGACGAGAGGCTGAGGGATCCAAGTCTCTTTAGCTTGGAGAAGAGGAGACTGAGGGGTGACCTCATTCACATCTATAAATATGTGAGGGTGGGTGTCAGGAGGATGGAGCCAGGCTCTGCTCAGTGTCATCTAGTGATAGGACAAGGGGCAGTGGGTGTGAACTGGAACAGAGGAGGTTCCACATCAATCTGAGAAGGAACTTCTTTCCAGTGAGGGTGATGGAGTAGTGGAACAGGCTGCTCAGGGAGGTTGTGGAATCTCCTTCTCTGGAGATGTTTGAGACCCACCTGGACGGGTTCCTGTGTGACTTGGTCTAGGTGATCCTGCTGTGGCAGAGGGATTGGACTGGATGATCTTTCGGGGTCCCTCCCAATCCCTAATGATTCTGTGATTTCTTTGGCCAGATAGTACAATGATTCAGTATTAACCAGTAAAATAATCTTCAATATACGTGTACACGCTCTATTTCTGTTTTAGAGGCGTCGGTCGCCAGAAACGTTGCTCGCCGAGCAGACAGGTGTGACATGGTAGTAGCTCACTCAGAAACATTTTGAATGGCACAACAAGCCTTCACTGTGTTTCACTGGATGTGTTGGTGGTGTGCCTGCTTCAGCTGGGTTTGAATGTAGGGATCTGCACTCTTCAGTGCCTTGTAGTCGCGATATTGAAATGCTCTGCTGTTCCTTAAATCATGGCACTCTCCTTGGATAGAACGACAAGGCCAGCTTTAAGCCTACCTTAATATGCTGGCCCAGGCTGTTTGCATTTCTTTATTTGTGGGCTGTTAGTGGCTGCAGAATTGTTCCGCTTTTGTTTCAGCCACAAGCACTTAGCTGCGAAGATTAGTGATGCTTTTTAACATTCCTCTCACTCAGAGTGACTTTTGTAGAATTCTGAATAATTTATGAGATGTTAGCAAGGAGCTGGAAAATACAGGGGAAAAAACCCACCTTTCAGGCAGTGAAAGACAAAGAAAAATAAGATTTTCAGCTAATGCAAGGAAAAGCTAACAGTATGAACAATGATTTATTTAAATGCATTGGATAATCAATCAGACTGAGGCACACAAGTGTTTGTGGAAATCTGACATGTTGAAAAGTGCAATTATTTGTGTCCTTCTGCCTCTCGTATGTTCCTACGTGTTGCAGTCAGTGACTGTTTTTGCAAACCCAGACTCCTGTCTGCTACCAGGAATTTGTAAAAGCGTCGACATTCCTGCTCCACTATATCTGTGACACTGTTTCTCGTTAGGAAATCTGTTGAGAGCAGTTTGTAGGAAGTTCAGGGCTTCATCCAAAATCTGCTGAGGAGAGTAAAGGGTTGACTGTTGCTCTCGGTTTGCTTTTCTTCAAGGACTAACTGTGGTGACTTGAACAAAATGTAGGGGTGTTCTCTTGCTTTTGCACCTAATTTCTATTAATTGTTGGCATTTTGGAAAATACCTTGTGCTGGTGCAGAGTGGACTCTGGTAGAATCTGTTCATTACTCATCATCAGTGGAAAAGAAACCAAGTTAGGACTGAAGGTTAAGCTTCTTGAGGAAGGGACAAAAGTAATCAACACATGGCTCTAAAAGATTGACGAGTACAGATGTACAGAAAAGACAATTTTGATAATTATTTGAGTTCTTTATGTTTTCAAAATATGTTGGTCATCCATATTGTCTTGGATCGTTTGGAGCAATGGGCCAGCGTTAATGGCAGGAGCTTCAGTAAAGCCGAGCACCAGGTCCTGCACTTGGGACACAACAACCCTCTGCAAGGCTACAGGCTGGGGGAGATGCAGCTGGCAGAGAGGGACCTGGGGGTTCTAATAGACAGGAAGATGAGTATGAGCCAGCAGTGTGCCCAAGAAGGCCAGTGGCATCCTGGCTTGTATTAGAAATAGTGTGGCCAGCAGGAGTAGGGAGGTTCTCATCCCCCTGTATTGGGCACTGGTGAGGCCACTTCTTGAGCACCTCAATACAAGAGCGATGTGGAGATGCTGGAGCAGGTGCAGAGGAGGGGAACAAAGCTGGTGAAGGGCCTGGAGAGGAAAGATGGAAAGAGCTGGAAAGGGCTTCCCTGGGAGGTGGCAGAGTCCCCATTCCTGGATGTGTTTAAGGATCATTTGGATGAGGTGCTGAGGGATCTGGTTTAGGGGTGAACTTGTAGGTAGGGTGAACAGTTGGACTCAATGATCCGAAGGGTCTTTCCCAACCAGCGCGATTCTGTGATGTCGCACATCCATATCATGCACAATCTCTCTTATTTGATGCGTGTTTGAAAATGGTGCAGGTTCATTCAATGGGCATGATGAATTCTCTAGAGCAGCACAGAGTGCCTGTGGTCAGACTAGCTTGTTTTGGGCTGCAGAGCAGCTCGGAACAGCAACGAATACCTCTGGTGTCTTTAGTGGAATTCCTGCCAGCTCTTGATCTCGGTAACAGGACTGTGACTTGGAAGCAGATCTGCCTAGCAGATGACTTTGTGCATGTGAAATAAAGACACTTTCCTAAGTGGATCCCTGCGCTGTAGCACGGCGCGTGGCTTCACACTTGAATGGCACATGTCTGATCCAATACGTAGCCATCGTGTATACTCTGCCTTTAATAGCTGTCAGGAAATCATTAATTTATAAAACTTCAGGAACAGCCCACTGCATTTATCTTGTTAAATCTCTGCCAAAACATGTGCTCCTGATTACAGGGAATTTGATTCAGTGTTGAAATTGTGGAAGAGGATATTTAACAGGCTACCAGTACGTAATGAGCAGATAAGGACTGGGAGTGGCAATTAGGATAAATGACTCAGCTCACTTCTGAGAGGCCTCTTATTCCCAATAAACATTATTTTTCCAGTGGCAGAAAATTAAAATACATGTATAACTCTGGAGCAGCTACATGAGAGAGAGCTTCTAGTGTTGTGTCTCTGAGTGGAAAGTAGGAATATTGCAGAGTATCGATGATGTTGAGATAACTTCCAACGTCTTCTGGAGTTTGCATGTCCGTGAGTACTCTGAATAACCGTAACTTCACATGTAAGGACTAGCTCTGTGTTGTGATAGTTACTACTGAGGAAAAAGATGCCAAGTGAACTTTAAAGAAAGCTGAAGGGTGCCCACTGGAATAGGCAGTCTGGAACGTGGGGCTCTGGCCAGCCTGCTCTAGGGTGGGGTTTTAGGGAGGCCTGAAACCCAAGTTGCTAGAAACCATTAGGAAAGGGATAAATAAACAGAAGATTCTGTTACGCCTTGTAGAGTCTGTTTAACCACTGTGCAGTTCTAGTCCTCTCCAAAGACACTCAGAACTGGAAACAATATGAAAAATGTAGCTTTTTCATTCCATGGGTGTATTAGAAATTCTCAGCCTTCAAAACAGGCAGGTGAGTGGAGAATACGGTAGCCGTCCTTCAGATCATTAAAGACACATGCTAGGGGAAAAGGTTGGACTCGATGACCCTGGAGATCCCCTGGAGATCCTTTCCAGCCACGATGATTCTGTGATTCTGTGACACTGAGATTTTTAACTGCTTCCAAACACAAAGTGTTTGTGATTGTGATTGAAGTGATTAGCTTTGCAGTTTCAAAATGAGTGCTTGTGACTGTGGTTTTTTCCGTGACATGTCATATTGTTTTGTACACTACAAATCAACAAAGACTCTTCAGAACTGTTGAAATGATTGTGCCTTGCAGCAACAGTACGGTGGAAGAAACTTCAAGGTTGTGCTGTAGGACTAACTAAACAAGAGTTGTCCTTGTTTGTAATGCTATGATAAGAATGGCTAATTCTTATTAGTTAAAAAATGGAAAAAGTAGTTATGACTAGGAAATCTGTCTTTGCACTACTAATTAATTACCTTCTGAGCATGGCAAGCTCATTCTCATGTTTTCAGAAGCACACTCCTTCTCTCTTTAGACTTGCTCAGCTTTATTTTCCTCTGCGTTTGTCTTACTATTAGTGCTGACAAGTTACTGGTACAATTAATTTTGTACCTGAGCTGCAAGGTGAATTGGGTGACCAGTTGTGTCCTCATTAAGAATCAAGAAATTATAAGTATTATTTAGACATTAGTGGGTAAAATTATCCAGGCTATTAGAGTAACTTTGACTAGATTGTCATAAAGTGCATCTTCTAGCGTCTTCTAGCATGAATATGAGAACAAATACATTCATCTACTTTAAAAGTATTTCAGAATCATAGAATCATTAGGAATCAGAAGGGACCTTGAAAGATCATCTGATCCAACCCCCCTGCCACAGCAGGATCACTTGGTCACACAGGAGCATGTCCAGAACATCTCCAGAGAAGGAGAGTCCACATGCCTCCTGGGCAGGGTTATCCTCCTAGAAAGTGTGTGCTGGGTATTAGTAGTAACCTGACTATAAACATTGCAAGGAACCTACTCCTTTAAACAGATAATTGAACTATTGGGCAGCTTTGTAAAATCAGGGTCGTGCTGGTAGAAGTCTACCCTTCTCTTGGGAACACCCTGTCTTCTCTAATTTTAGTGCTTCCTTTCTGGTGGCTGCTACTTACGATGTGCAGTTTGATCCTTCCAGTGAGGCAGATGTTGCTCAGTGAGTGTGCTCTTAAACGGTGATTTCCTGTCTCGATAGTCACAGGAATAAAGACCAAAATCCAGATCAGAATATTGAAAATAATTAGCATTTCCATTTAACCTCTAGATGGTGATGGTTAGTTGCAGTTTCTGTAGTGCCTGTGAAGCAAGGTGATTGTTGAAATGCTGTGATCTTATTCCTCAGCTGTACAGGGTCTCGTTATTTTCTGCGTACGTACGGATTCTACTCCCCCGTGCAGTGTGCACCGTGTGCCTTTTGTGGCTGTAATTACCAATGGCTGACACTTGAGATAATGAAACAGATTTTGTGGTTCTTAAAAAGTGATACCAGTATGTAAATGGCTACTTGCAAATCTGCCTTCTTTGTGGAGCAGTAAACAGTTTAGACTGCACCAAGTGAGATTAAAGATAAGCACAGTAGTCAGACAGGACACTTGCTCTTTGCGTATGGCAGGGGGCCTCCCTTAAGATTATCCTCAATAAACATGCTCACAACCTTTTTTGTTCCTTGGGCTCTCTTCAGTCTAATGGTTCAACATTGACCAATAGGTTTCCCCATTGTATTTCTCTTTATGTTGTTTTAAAATGTTCTCTTTTCCTTTCCACTTAGTCGCTGAAGAAAGCCTGTGTTGTACCTTCATGTGTAGGGGCTGTTCACGGTAGCGGGATGCTCCTGCTGAAATAGAGGAAGAATTTTCACAGAAACTCAGTGTAAGAGATGGAAGAGAGCAGTATCTGATACTTGTGTTTTTGAGAGGGACGGTGCCCAGCAAACTCTTTGAGTGAAAAATGAAACGCTGAGAGCACAGTCCGGGATCTGCCAGATGTGACTGCTGACCTTTAGTTTATACGCGAGCCGGCACAGCCTTGGAATTTCACCAGAGCTGGAAGCCTCAACAGTGCCGGGCTGCAGACTGACAGGTTAAGTGGTTGAAAAGGAGGCCACAAATGGCAAGATTCGAACCTAAGGTTGAGTTTAATGTCCCTGATACGTGAGGAATTGGATCACTTACAGCAACTGTAGCACTAAGGGGGCAAAAAAAAGAGAGAGGAAAAAGTCTTCTAATTGTAGTCCATCTCGGAGCAGCTCAGGGCAAGTAGGAAAGAAAATGGCTTAGAATGACTGGGAGAATGTGAAGGAAAGGTGCAGCACGTGGCTTTCTGACAGTGGGTGGTTTGAGGGTGCAGAAGCCAAAAAGATTGAGCATCCCACTTTTTCTCACCTGTTTTTATCTTCATCTGGGCTGAATCTGAAGCAAGTGTTCTCACCTTAAAGAAAAATGTTAGGGCTTCTTTACCAAGAATGAAGCTAGCAAAAATTGGAAAGCACATGAAACACACCTACTACTTTGTGCCTAGTCCCCTTTTTTCTTTCTCTGCAGAGTAGTGAAGCTTCAAGGCAAAACTATGGAACAGTGGTAGTCCAAAAGGCTTTAAAGTGTCACTCAAAAGTGCATGTTAGCAAAACTTGCACTAGTCAAGCTTAGCTGAGTTAACGTGCAAATTGGCACCATGGTACTTTAGGGATCGCTGTATTTTAAGGATAACTATAGGCCCTGTGTGACTAGGCAACAATCACTTGACTTGTAAATCACAGGATTTACTTGGTTAAAAATCATATCCACTGGTTTTGTTGTGCCTGCCTCTCCCAGTACATTTCTCAGGAAGGTTCAGGGTGTAGATAACATTTTAGACAGTGGACTGTTACGATGTGCCAGGCAGTTCTGTTCTATCTGCGTGGGGAGTTACGTGTGGTTGCAAGACAAATCCATCATAGGAATTAGAGGAACTGTGTGTCTGCAGAGACAAGAGGACTTCTTAAAGGCCAAACCAAAAGGTGTCTGCATCGGCTGCTTTTGTAGGAGACGTTCTGTTGACATCACTGGATCTCAGAAATGCCAAGAGTCCTCAGTAACTTTTTTTCTAATGACTTGCCAAGTTTAGAGGAGAAAGACCACGTTAATGTTTCGCTCGTCAGAAAAAGCTGCAGTTCAGTGTCAGAGCTGGTCTTCTCTTTTTCCCTCACAGTCACAAAAATGCAGTTGTCGCTGCCCACCCCGTGTGTGGTGGCTGTTGATGTTGCTGCTGCTGATTGCTCTGCCCCTTCACCTCACAGATTACTGGTGCTTGTTGAGAAGCAAAGCAGTGCGATGCAGTCAGTATTATTCCAGCTTAATTTGGGATGTCGGATTGATGATTTATTAGCACACATGAGGATGAATGAGCTACAGATTCTGTAGAAGCAGCTAAGGTCAAGGTCACTCCGGATCTTGAGCGTTGAAGCTTGATTTATGGTCCAGGGTATTTTAAGTGGTGCTTTTGTTTCTGTGCAGGCGTTCTGGTTTAGATTGTTTTATGCCAGCTTGGATTTCCCAGGGTCGTTAAAGCACAACAGGAAACCAAGGACAGTGTTATAATGAAGGAATAAAAAGCTTCATTAGCAAAGGGTAAAAAAGGATAAAAGACAAGCAAAGGGAAGACACTGGCAAACTGCCGATAAAGCTGCTGGCAGAACTGTAAATTGCTGATATGGTGCTGGCCAGGCAGCTTCAGGCTTCTGCCTTCCCCCTTTTCCCTCTTACGACACAAACCAGCCACCAGTGCCATGAGCGCTGATCCTACCCTCCGCCCAGCCCAGGGCTAGCAGTGAGAGAGATGGGGCGGGTTGTCTTTCACCAGGTCCGCGTGGCAGGAGAGCACTGCTACTCCACACTGAGCCAGCAGGCAGAAAGAAAGGACCTTCCTCATTTCAAGGGTCGTTACACTGTCCTGGAGGAGGGGTGTCCAGCCGTCATGTCACACGGGTCGTGCGATACCAAAGGGCTTTGGGGTCCCCCACATGACAACAGGGAAGGCTTTTCCCTAGTCATGAAAGCTCAGCTCTCACTTCTGCATGACACTTCCTAGGGCACGTTCAGTTTTTGTGAGTAATTGGTCATATGGTTGTGAAATAATAAAAGCAGAACCACAAAACTACAGCTGTGTTAAATTGTACTTAATGTCCTGTACAAGCCCAGAGAATCAATTGTGCCTGTTTTCCAAACAGTACAATTCCAAGCTTAGTAATTTTTTTAGAACACGAAGTAAGTTTCATTCTTTGGATAAAATTGTGGTTTGTCACTCTGATGCTGCAAAGCTAACTTCCAGAATTTAAAAACATAAAAATCAATGTCAGAGTGGGACTAAATGATTTTTGTTTCCCTTTGGTCACTGTCTGGTGGAATAGGCTGGTAACCACGGTAACAAAAAGTACTGTCATGGCTGCCCCAGAGTCGTGTTAAAATGAGCAAGTGGTGTTTGTCTTGGTTTTTAGACAAAAGAGAAAGAGATGGAGAAGGGACATAATAAGATAATGACCTGTAGAACTGAAACAGCAAAAATACTTTCGGATGTCTCTCTGGACAAGCAGGATCTTCTAGTACCACAGCACTGTGTGTGTGCAAGCGTTATGCCACGAAGCGTTAAAAGTCGAGGTGATACATTGGCTCAGTGGTTTGACTTTGAACTTTCCCTGTGTGTCTGTATTTTGCAGGTGTATATCAGGATAAAGGATGATGAATGGAATGTTTATCGACGATACGCGGAGTTCAGAAGCTTGCACCATAAATTACAGAGTAAATACCAGCAAGTGAGGACTTTCAGCTTCCCACCAAAAAAGGCCATTGGAAACAAGGTACGTAAAGAGCTCATGGTGTCAGTAAAGGTTGGGGGGAAAAAACCTTTCCCTATCTCCACACACAAGCAGAGGTAGCTGTAATAAATATTTTTTACATCCAATAGACAGGACCTGCTATTTTTGTCTAGACCTTGACCTCATCAGCTGCAGATTTGCTGCCAATGGATTTCATGCCTTGGTTTTCCCACTCACTGAAGACTATTTTTGTTGGAAGAGATACTGATGACATGCACAGTAGATAAATACACAACCCTCCCCAAAACTGTATTGGACAGCCGTAGGTGCAAAGAGGTGTTACTGGCATTTACTTAGAATGACAGAGTAGAGACTAAAAGTGGCCACTAATTCATTAACTCTTTCTATACATTCAAAAAAAGTATCAATCTAAATTCCTTCAGTTTCCAGTGCAGTTCACCAATTTCAGTAACTTCAGCCAGATGTGTGGAGACATTGGAATGCTGAATTCCCATAAGCTATGTCTTTGTGCCTTACCTTTCCCATTTTAAAGTGGGAATTCCCACATTTTCCTATCCTACAGGGGTTTTGCAGTGAAAACAGTAAAATTAGTGTGTACGTAGTAAATACGTAGCTTCACGTAGCTGAGTCTTTAATGGCCATCACTTGGAAACATTCACAACCTTAAATACACATTGCCCTGCATATCACAGATCAAGTAAAGATTGAGAAGGAATGGAATATTTTTCCTTCACATTGTAGAAATGATCTGAAAAGTTAATTTCAACATCACAAGTCAAGTATTTGTGGTGTAAATCCCGCGTGTGACTGAAAATGTGACTTACACCGAGTGCTTCACTCAGCATTCCCAATGTTGATCTGATTTGTTAGTTTGTCTATGGGATTTTCTCCTTCTGCCTCAGTGCCACTGAGTTCTGTAAAATATCTCGGCACCAGCCACAGTGATCAGTGTAGTCATCTAGAGAAAAATGGCATGATGACTGAAATACTTGGAGGTCAGGTTTTGTTTGGCCTAAGCCCCCATTACTAAGTGCCAGAATAATGCTGATAGTATCTGTTGTGATAGAAAAGTCATCACTGCTAGTTTTCATGAGGCAGTACCACTTATTGTTAAAAGTAAGTATGGATTTCTTACTGGAGTTCAGATGGCAGCAAACAACGTGTGTTGTGAGTGTTTAAAGGTAGTAACTGATCTGGATTCAGATGATTTCCCAAGAGTTCTGTACGAAGGAGCAGGTGAGCCTGGCCCAGGGGATACTAACTGCTTAGTAATGCACTTGATCTGGAATAGCTGGTGGTGTAAATATGCATTTATCCATCAAATCAATAGGTCTCTTTGCTTGGCATAAGGTCAGGCAAGATGTAGTTACTCACTGCCTACTAACCTAGTAAATGGCAGGACACAGGAGAGTTTTTCTGCTTTTCTTCATATATGACAAGATCATGTATTGGTAATTTCACTTTTAGGGAAGAGTTTTGCAACAGAAACAGTGCCTTCTCTTTGTGACAAAACTAATGCCTCTTTCTGGAGATATGATGCCCTATCAGCCACTTCAGTAAATTACAGATTCCTTCTTTTCAGCTTTTTCTGGTAAATCTTCGGTCCTTAATTGTTTTAACTGCTAATTGAATTACAACTCCAGCTGTAGTCGATGCCTACGAAATCATCAGTTGAGCAGCTCATTGAAGAATTTGCATCACTTCCTTTTCCAGTGCTGTAGCGTTAGGCTAAAACCTCACCTTGTTCAGGCATGAACCCACAAGCGCTTTGTTACATCAGCTCTCAGGAAAAGGATCTTTGATTTGTGGTCAGAAATGGGGGCCATCCCTCACGCTCCTCAAAGGGTGCTGTGCTGAGAGAGAAGCCAGTTGCAGAGCTGGAATCGATGAGTGGTTGCATTTCTGGCTACCTGCTGTAAATAGGTTGCGAGTCAGGGTGTGGTGCTCTCACGTCGGCTGTGTGAGAGCTTCTCCCAGTTGTCACACAAGAGCTTAATTCCCCAGCGTGTGGGGTTGTGTGGTCTGGTGGATGATGCTTCAGGAACAGTTACCCTGTAGATCCAGCAGAAAACAGCAGCCCCGTGGAACATGTTGCGCTGTGTGACCAGCTGAGACGCGTTAATGGCCTTGAGATGTCTCTTCTTGCCGCGCCAGGGCAACTCAAAGTAAATGGAAGGCTTAAAAGTGCAGCATAAAGTGAAAAGATTTGTGTGGGACTATTCCTCTGCCTTGGACTTCTGTGGGACTTCAAATCTAGGATGATGGGCTTGGGCAGGTTGTTAGGCACGCGAAGGTTTGGTAGTAAGCGTTCGAGGAGATGCTGCAAACACCACTTTTATCAGTGCTGCCCGTGACTACCAAAGCATGTTCCCTCGCACGCTGTTAGAGAGAAAAGAAGTCTATTGAAATCTGATATTACTTATACTGTTTTAAATAGAATTGCAGCTGTGTTCTCATTCCCAGATTAATCAATACAGTTTTAAATCAGTGCCTAAAGAGCAACTGCAGTAGCTAAATTCTGCTGGCATAAGTATCTCTATTCAGTTCTTGTCAGTCTATGGTTTTCGTGTCCTTTACAAACCCGCAGTGGTGTTAGATGCCCAAGTGACTTGCAGGAAAAGCAGAGTCCTCCAGTGTCAGTGGGTAAGAATTGCCACTGAACAACTTGTGGAAAACAGCCTTGTGTGTGTTTTGTTCTTCAGGCCTGCACCGGAATGGTGCTGGTCATCGCGTGTCTGGAAGACTCTCTGTTGAGGCTAATGAAGGTGATGTGCTTGGGCTAAATGTGAGTGGCACTGAAAGGAGGCTTTCCTGTAGCTGACACCTCCTGTGACACCAGCACTAAATGTGGTGCTCCGTTACACATCTCCATTGAGGGAACCTCCAGGAGGACAGTGTGTTCTGCAGAGTGACCTAGAACTGAAGTCACAAAATACTGTTTGAGGACAGCAGAGCTGAAGTCACAAAATACCATTCAGTGTTTTGGAAGGGGGAACTTGACTAGAAGAAAGTGATGTGAAAAAAAACTATGGACAACTATCAATTTTCAAGCCTAATTTTCCCACTTGCTGAAATAGAAATCAGAGGCTCAACTGCAGAGTTTGGCACAGGGCGGTTGCCAAGAGAAAGCGGAGTTTTAGCTGAATGTAGATTGTGAAATCCACAAGTATTTTGCAGATGTGACACAATAAATTAAGAAACTAATATTAATTATAATTAATACTCCTTGTTTTGCCTTTCAGTTGTTTGCCTGAAATTGTGACAATTCATCTGAATTGTTCATGATCATTCAGCAGTTTGTGTCTCTGGGATTAGAAACTAGCGTTAAAGCTGGGGGAAAACACAAACTATTTAGAAAGTTACCAGAGAAGAGGAAGGAATTCTGCTTTGGATGAGCAGCCTTTTCCAGCTGCAAAGAGCATGTATTTGCCTTTCAGGCTGATGCTTCGGTGTCTGAGTTTAAACATTTGAATGTACTAAGTCAGACATTATGTAAAGTGTTTACATGATCTTTCGAGGTCCCTTCCAATCCTTGATGCTCTTTGATTCTACTAATTGTCTTCCAGTGTTGGTAGCAGATAGTTGTCCAGTCTTGATTAGTAGCCCTTGCCAGAATACGTGTTCTTCCTTCAATTTATTGTGGTTGTTTTGTTTGACTGAGAACAGGGGATGTGTTTATCCTCTTCTGTTGCACAGGGACTCGTATGTCTTTGTGTTTTTTAAACTGCAGATTACTTTGTGTGTGCAGAACTCACAGTTTTGAACTGTACTTTTAATCCCTGAGCTGGTTTTATGATTTTAAAACATGCTCCTCGTGCATCAGCCCGGTGTGTGATTTGCCAGGTATTTTGTGTGTAGGTGTATAGCTCTACACATTTCAGACTGTGGTTTGAGTTAGCTGCCAGGCCCTTTGGATCTTTGAATTATCACAGTGCCAGTCTTTGTGACTGCTGCCTGCCTGTGGGTTCCTGGGGTCCAAACGACTGCTTTGGTTGTGTGAGCCAGCAGACTGTAGGGCTAGAGTGTGCTCAGTTGTGTGAAACTTGTGAGGTATCATACAGTCGTGACTGTCAGAGGATCCCTGTGTGCTTTCTGCACATATTCACTTCATTTAAGGTGAGCCCCTTATATTTAGCTGCTCAGCCTTTACTGGTGCTGTCTTGGTGTCTCCCTTCTTGAACTGTTCCTTTCAGACTAATGCTTAATTAGTAGCATGGGAGTGTTTACTGGATTTACTACTATGCTTTTTGAAAACACTGCAGTGTCCCTAATCCTCAGTTGCTGCTTCTGCACTGGGCAGATTATAACACTTAGAGAATGAACTTCGGTAACTGAAGAAGCATCTAATCCAATATCCTCTTGCAAGCCCATTATGTCAGGAAAGGACATATCACAGTAGAAATGGTTCCTTCTTCCGCCGAAGATGCGAGTTCAGTGATTGTCGAAGCGTTTAGACATCTAATAAAGCGCCTTTCCATCCAGTGCTGGCTTGGCTGCCTGGTAGCCTTTGCTCTCCTTTAGAGCCCTGGATGCCCTAAATGGAAAGAACACACAGCACTTCTCTGAGACTTGAAGTGGGTGACTCCTTAACTGCACAGGAGGAGCCACAGAGAAATCTAAGATGAGTTTTCAGTCCAGGAGAAGAAGAGCGGAATCGTTCGTTAGCCGCAGCACGCACGCCTGAAGTCAGCGAGCTGTAGCTGACTTTCACACCCAAATGTTAGTTCGGGGAAGTGAGTGTGCACCTTTGACCTGTCAGTGACTGAGCTGAATTATAGATCATTTCTTGCGTGCAGTTATGTCTCGGGTTTGTGAAGTGGTGCCTGTGTGTCTTGCAAGGCACCTGTCTGCATGTCCATCCATCCGTGTGCGTGGGCTTTCAGAATGTGTCCTGTAATTCAGCAGGTTCCAGTCTCTGGGGCCTTTGTATTTCTCCTGTTTGTGTCAGTGGAGATCCTGCCTTTGCACTAACAGTGCAGATGGTTGTCACCTTTGTGTTCCTCTCCGTGGCAGCAGAGTGCTTTTCACATTGTCTGGTCTATTTGCCTGCTGCTGAAGAGAGCAAAGAGTTTGATAGAATCATTAGGGATTGGAAGGGACCTCGAAAGATCATCTAGTCCAATCCCCCTGCCACAGCAGGACCACAGGAACACATCCAGGTGGGTCTTGGGTTGAAGGTTGGACTAGATAATCTTGAAGGTATTTTCTAACCGAAGACATTGCCTTTGGAACAGTGGGCTCCATGTTTCTTGATGCTAAGCACTGGTATCTAATGTCTTCAAGAATTACTAGGAAATTATAACTCTCTGCTATTTCAGAATTTGGATGCCCTTCTTAAAGGGGAAGAGCTTTACAGGTTTGAGGCTGAGGATGGTGTTCGTTACTGGTTACTTGATTTTCAGATTACATGGTATAGCTGTCACTCTCTACAACTCCCTGAAAGGACATTGTGGAGAGGTTGGTGCTGGTCCCTTCTCAAGAGCAATTGCTGATAGAACAAGAGGGAATGGGTTCAAGTTACAACAGGGTGGGTTTGGATTTGATATTGGGAAGAATTTTTTCGCAGAAAGGGTGGTCAAGCACTGGAATGGGCTGCCCAGGGAGGTGGTTGAGTCGCCATCCCTGGATATGTTTAACGATCGTTTGGATGAGGTGTTGAGGGATCTGGTTTAGAGGTGAACTTGTAAGGTAGAGTAGATGGTTGGACTCAACGATCCCAGGGGTCTTTCCAACCAGAGTGATTCTGTGATAGATGCTTAAATCCGTTATCATTTTTATTTTCAAAATGAGATTTTGATTTTCAAGCCTAACTGGCATGTGGAGTTATTTTCATATCTGGTTTGTCTGGTGGGTTTGGGGAATCATTTGACAGACGTGCTCTAGTGTGGGATGTCATGTCATTAATGAAGACACTAAACAACACTGGTCCCAGTGCAGTCCCCTGAGGGGTGACACCACTTGTCACTGTTTTCCACCCAAACACTTGGCACTGTTACTAAGGTTTCCTCCTTTCTGACACCGTTGCCTGCACACCAAGGGGGACTGCAGAGTATTTCAGATTTTGAATCCAGATCCTCTGGGTTTGCTACTGGAAAAGACTGCAGTGGATGTTTTATTTATGCAGCACTAAGAAAAGAACATTCAGTTCTTCTTCATTGCCTGTTTTTTTTGTCATATCGCTATCTAAGAGAAGAGAAAGAAGTCAGTGGGAAGTGGTTGGCTTTTCTATGTCAAATACTTTACAGCAAAAGCTTAGTCTTCCAGTTCCATGGTGTGGAATGTCTGGGGTACCTGAAACTCAGCGTGAAGGTTAAGGCTGGCACGGTGTGGAGGGGTTTGATCTGAAAGACAAGCTGTTTGCCAACTCGTTCTCTTGCTGTTCCAGAATGTCTGGCTGCAGTGACGTACTTAGTTGGTGCTCACGTGTGACATCTAATGAAAGTAGTGACTTCAGAGTTTTTCACATTACAAACATTTGTTATGAATTGTTGTCAAGGTTCAGGAAGAAGCAGCACAGACTGTTCAGTGTCTAGAAAACAAAGTCTCGCCCGTCAAGAGGTGGTTGTGTTTTTACTGTTTTGTAATCCCATGGTTAAGAAAAGCAGTTCTAACAACTTGCTGATGATGGAAACAGCCCACAGAAACAGTTCAGATGGTGACACAGCATCACAGGATACCGGGTTGGAAGGCACCCTGAAGATCATCCAGCACAACCCTTTAAGCTGTTTCAATATAGCCACATCTTCTGAAGGCTGAACAAACCCAGTTCTCTCAGCCATTCGTGGTATGGCAGGTCTTCTAGTCCTCTGGCCATCCTTGTGGCCCTTCTGTTGACCCTTTCCACATGTTTTTTGTATAGTGGGGACCAAAACTGAACACAGTAGTCAAGGTGTGGTCTGCCCAGTGCTTTATCTCGGCTGGCGATGCCCTTGCTGATGCAGCCCAGCATCCTGTTTGCTTTCTGTGCCACTGCATCACACTCTTGGTCCATGTTCACTCTGCACTGCTGTCCATCAAGACACCTGGGTCTCTTTTTCTACAGGGCTGCTTTCCAGCCTGGTGGATCCCAGTCTAAGCTGCATCCCTGGGTTACGTATTCCCAGGTGCAAGACCTTATACTTGAACTCCTTAAACTTCTAGCTAGCTCACTCCTCCAGTCTGCCCTAGGTCTTCCTGTAGGTTGGCTCTCCCTTCTGCAGTGTCGACTTCCCCACTCAATTTGGTGCCTGCAAGCTTTATCAGGGTGCTTTTGATCCCTCTAACTAGGTAGTTTATTAAGATACTAAACAGTGTTGGGCCCAGTGTTGATCTGTGGGGTATCCCCCTTGTGACTGGTTGCCAGTTTGAGAAGGAACTGTTTGCTGCACCCTTTGGGTGCTGCTTCTCAGCCAGTTCCCCACCCACCACACAGGCCACTTGTCTGAGTTACAGGGTGTCAGTTTCTCAAGGGGACTGTGGGGAACTGCATCAAAAGCCTTGTCCTGATAGACTGTCCTGCATCACCTGTGAGTGGGCTCATAGAAGACAGTGAGATTTGTCAACCACGATCTGCCCCTGGTGAATCGGTGGTGGCTTTTCCCAGTCTCATGCTTCAGTTTCCCTGTGATAGTTCCCAGGAGGACCTGCTCTGTAGCTTTCCCAGAGAATGAAGTGAAGCTGGTGGGTCTATCAATACCTGGATCCTCCTCAGAACCCTTCTTGGGGTGATGGTGGCCTTCTTCCAGTCTTCAGATAGGTCTCCTGATCTCCCTGACTTCTCGAAGGTGGCGGGGAGTAGCCCTGCAGCTACAGGGTGTTGATTTACACCATGACGTTATGGGTGGGAACAAAAAGAAGTAAATGTAATGTAGATGCTGCTTGGGCAGCTGCTAGATAAAAATATTGCAGTTGTATAACAACTCATGCGTCATGTAGGTATTCTAGTAACCCCCTGGTATGAAATTAGAGCACAGAAATAACTTCTACGTTTATTTCTCACTGTGATGGTGATGCTGAATTACCAGGTGATCGGGATGAATACGTTCCATTTCAGTTGGACTTTAACGGGGACACCCTCCGCGCTCTGCGCTTAGGCTTGATTTGATTCTCAGTCACTCCAAGCAGGTCCGTGGCAGCCTGCACCCGTCCTTCTCCTCTTAGTATCCCCCTGCTCCTGACTTGCTGGAACCATCCATCACAAGAGAAGTGGTGCAAAATCTGCTTGAAGCTTTTTCACGGGAAGAGAAGATGTTTGCTGCAGTGTGGTCGAGAAACGCCAGTTACTGAACTTAGTGGGGAACTTTGAAGCAATTTCTTTGTCTTGCTGAGAGGGTAGAAAAGAAATAGGTTTTTGTTTGTATTTGTGGGTTTGGCTCCTTTTTGTGTTTCTAGGATTTTTTTGGTGCTGTTTTGAAGGGAGGGCATCGCTATAAGGCAGTGTGTAGATATCAGTTTGTACCTTGTGGGCACCGTGTGCACCTTGATTCTGAAGGGGCCTGGGCTTGTTTCAAATTTAGAGGCTGTCTTTATTGGTCTTCAGGGCATTTTCAAACCTGCTGGAAGAGGAAATTAAGGAAGAAAACTGCAGTGTTTGGGTAAAGCACTGAACTGAGGCACATTTAAACTAATATTGTTGATCGTTATTACTGTAATATAAGCTAGTGAAAAAATGGGTCTCAGTTTCCTGAACTGTTGTCGTAGCTTCCAGAATCTGCTGAGTAAAAAAAAGAGAGTAGACTGAACACACTTGGTCTGAGTTGAAAACAGAAGTAGAATTTTCTTGTTTGTTAGCTGAGCAATAGATGAGCTCTGGAGGTCAGAGAATCATAAAGGATTGGAAGTGACCTCGAAAGATCACCCAGTCCAATCCCCCTGCCACAGCAGGATCACCCAGACCGAGTCACACAGTCAGTCTGGGTTAGAAGGGATTCTATGATTCTGTGATATTTACATGGAACCTCCTTGCTGTAGTTTTCTGCTGAAGCTTTCTAATGAACAGCAGATCCCTGACCAGGAGACAGACTGGCACACAACTGGCACGTGTGTCTTTCAATAACAGAACCTTTAAAGTGCAGTGAATTTTGCTGACATAACATTACCAGTTGAGTCCTTTTTCTAACCGTGACATTAAGCAAAATACTGAAAAGGGCTAAGTTTTAGTTTTCTTCTCATGCTTTCTGTTTAATGTTGTTTAATTCCTTCTTAACAGTCCTCAAAACTCTCTTGGAGAAGAAGTTTAGGATGGATGGTACTGCTAGTGTGAAAATGCCAGGAGTCTGAAGAATCATGTTTTGCTCCAACATCCTCTAAATTCCTGAGCCAGTCTAGAGAGGTGCTAGACACAGTTCAGTTGAAATGTAGGAGAAGAACTTCTCAAAATGTCTGTAGTGTTGATACGTTTGGTGTTTTTTCCCAGCACAAACAATAGGAGGTAGCTTAAGTGATGACTAATGGTTAGAACATCAGCAGCAGTGTGCTTGATGTTGATTGCAGCTGCCCCCAGCACCATATAAAAGTGTTTTATCTGTCCCTAAATTGTGTCAGGTAGCCATGGCAAGCGTGCCAATTCCTACAGCTCACAGAAAATATTTGAGGCTCCTTAAGTGAGCTGTCCCATTAATAATGAGAACTCGCAGCGCTTCGCCGTCTGTCAGGCACTAACAGTGCATAAAGAGCAGCAGTTGTGTGGAACAATTTAAAGTGGGAGCTGGAGTTGACTTGTAGTGACGAACTGCAGAGCAGCGTAAACATGAAACACGGGGCGTCACTCGGCTTCTACCGGTGTCGATGCGCTGGGCTTTCGCATTGAAACGACACAAGTCCTGCCTGCACTGAGTGCTCCTTTGCCCCCGGCGCGGTGCCGTAGGATCGTGGATTAGGTTTATCAGGGGGTTTGTCAGGAGCACAGGAGGAGATGTTTTACAAGTACTAGTTGAGAGTTTGGTGAGATCATTCAGTCTACCACTGGATCCAGGAAGAGCCACCGAAAGGGCCTGTTAGCCTTGCCTTTTGGTTTTAAGGTTGGCAAGTGAGATTGTAGCCAGCCAGTGAAGTACCCTGGGAAAGATTTGCAGAAGCAACCTCTAGGGCCTGACTCAGGAAAATGCTTCTCAACGTGTGGTCTCCAAGTGGCTGTGGAAGGATCTGGTATCTTCTCTGTCACCCTCACCGTGAAGAAGTTCCTTTTCATACTGATGTGGAACCTCCTACATTCTGGCTGACACCTAACTGCCCCTTGTCCTATCACTAGATGACACTGAGCAGAGCCTGGCTCCATCCTCCTGATACCCACCCTTCACATATTTATAGACACTAATGAGGTCACCCCTCAGTCTCCTCTTCTCCAAGCTCAAGAGACCCAGCTCCCTCAGCCTCTCCTCATCAGAGAGGTGTTCTACTTTCTTCATCACCCTCGTTGCTCTGCGCTGGACTCCTCCAGCAGCTCCAAAAACATAAGGGTTTTTGTCCATCAAAAGCAGATTTGTAGTTTGAGGCGTTTGAGCCGGTCGTGTGTTTCTGTTACCCATTACTGGTTTGGTGATGAAACCCCTTGATGGGGCCAACAAAGCGTTTTAAACTGTTTTCAGGCCAAGTTGAATTCCTGAGTTTGTTCTGTATTTAGCTTGAGTAAATGTGAGAAAAACAGTTGTGTTAGTGTGACCAGCTGCAGACAGCACAAAGGCTGTTTTGGCAGCCTTAATTAGAAAACTCCTGCGTGCCCTTGTTGTCAGCAGTTAATGAGATTATTTACAGTGACATCAGGAAGCGGCTGCGTTCAGCGTTGTGCTGCGGTGCAAACAAAGAGGTGCTGCCCGTGGAAGAAGAGGAGTTTCTGAACAATGTGTTGAGTACAAGCACATTTTAACAGAATTGAACGTCACTGAAAATACTGTTGGTGAAGTTTTGTTGCCAAAAAGCTTTAGAACTGAAAAATCACTAATGGATGTTGTACTTCAAAGAAATCAAGGTTTTCTTGGAAGCTTGGAAATATAATTGATAGAAGCGATAAACATGGGATCCAGGGAATGTAGTGAGGGTGAGACTGGCTCTTTGGAATGACTTTGAGCTGAAGCTGTGTCCGCGCTGGGAGCAGACCTGTAGAGCAGAGTAAGGCTCCTCCTGCCTCCACTGTGCACTTTCATGTAAGACCAGGGGAGAGGATCCCTCTGAACCAAGCTAGATGGTCTCACATGCAGAATGTCACCGCTGCTCACAGTTAAACCTTTCAGGAGCAAAGCTGTTCCATGAACTTTCTTCACTGAGATGTCTAACATCCTGCTCTTCCTTGTCTTCTGCATCACAGAGCTGCTGGTAGCACATCAGTGTCACTTGTGATGCGGTGATGTGATAGTTGAAATCCTTTGAGTGAGAAGATGGGAAGACAAGGTTGTCTGTTGAGCTAGTCAGGGAATCCACTAGGAATAAAAATCTTGGTGGAAAGAGGAAAATACCCAGTTTATGTTAGTCAATTAGCTAATTAGTGCTGCACTACACTTCTGTTTATTGTTAGCAGTCCCTTTGATTCTAATAATGTGTCACCCTGTGTTAAAACACGTGCTGCAGCGTTTCCCAACAGCTTGCGTAGACTTCTGCTCCACACAGTTGGCCAGGCGTCGTCACTGCAGCAGGGCTCGGAGCAGGCTGGTGGTCACCGCACTCCGCTGTGGAGCGCCGAGTGAGTGATCTCGGCGTGGACTGCGTCAAGTGTCAGCCAGTGGTCACTAATTAATTCCGTGTCACTTGTCAGTGGTGGTTTTCATTTATCAGCACAGCAACTAACACCAGAATCACGTGCCGCACAACCTGTGCGTGTATGTGGCTGAGAAGTAATGTGACTGATGAAATGGACTGGTTTCTCCTAGTGAGAGACAGGACAGAGCAAATGTCAGCGACGTTCTCGGAGCTCTATAGCAGTCCTCCTAAATTTTAAGGAACACTGCTGCTTTCGTGCTGAGTTAGTCTGTTTTACCTAAGGAAGGGAGTTGCATCCCATGCCTGGCAGCATAGCTTGAACCATTAGTCAACTGGTTCAGTGTTGTCAGTTGTTTCTATAGCTTTCTTGGTGGGTTCTCTTTTATTTATTCAAGAAACAAGAATTGGTTTTGTGGTGGTTTTACACAGATAACTGATACAGGTTGGATGAGGAAAGGCTGAGGGAGCTGGGTCTCTTGAGCTTGGAGAAGTCTGAGGGGTGACCTCATGAATGTCTATAAATATATGAAGGGTGGGTGTCAGGAGGATGGAGCCAGGCTCTTCTCAATGTCATCTAGTGATGGGACAGGGGGCAGTGGGTGTCAGCTGGANGGAAGATGCTGAAGCCAGATTGAAATTACTGGATGTGTGGCATTGCACTGGTTGTTAGACTTTTATAAAAGCTCTCAGCAGAGTTAGAGTTCATAGAATTATTTTATTTATTGTGGCAAATACAGTATAAAATGCTGATACCTAAATGCTACAAGAATAGCAGTAAATATTTTTATGAGGGTTGTGATGAAGTCATTAAAATAATTTACTGTGTGAAAGCTCCTTTCCAGAGTAGTTATAAGTTGTTAACACAAGTCTGGATGCTTGTGCACATCTGAAAAGGTGAAGAGTTTGTGGGAATGTCAGTGCTTCCTTCTGCAACAACCGGTCGTTCTAGGTCTGCCTGTACCTCTGTTCCATGCTGTCTTCCTGAGCCCAGTGTTTATGGAAGGCTGCTCTTGGGAGAAGGATTCTAGTCCATGGAAGAGACTCTGCCAAGGACAGAGGATGCGGTGCTGAGGGTGGTTTTTCCTGTGCTGCTAAGGACAAAGAGTTTTACATATTGCCAGCATATTTGTACAGAGGGAATAAACACAGGTCATCAAAAGATCAACCTTCGTGCTTCTTGGGCCTGTTCAGTCACATCATGGAACTGAAAACCACACTCCTTCTGCCATTTATATTTTTTTCCTTGCTATTTTTAGGACGCAAAGTTTGTAGAAGAGCGACGCAAGCAGCTGCAAAATTACCTAAGGAATGTAATGAACAAAATTATTCAGACTGTGCCAGAATTCACAGCCAATCCCAAAAAAGAGACTCTTATTCAGCTGATGCCCTTTTTTATGTAAGTAGTCAAAAAATATTAAGCTTTTTTTATCACTCTTTAAAATACACTACCAGCATTTCCAGAATCTTGAAAATATGGGGGCTTTTTGAATAGAAGGCTCCTGTTTAAAGTACAAGTGTTGTATTTAAAGGAGTAAAAGGCTGCATACACAGTGATGGCTATTTAAGTGGTGACTTTAGGCAAAATTAGTGCTGCAAAGCTTTCAAAAATATCTAAGTGACTTCAGAATCTGCATCCATACGTGGTCTTCACAGAGTTCTTCTCGATGCCTTCCATCTGATCTTGTCCAGTTTTGTTTGGCCTTTGCCTGTGTGCGGTTTGTGGTTTTGTTTTTCAGTTCATTTAGAGGGATGTGGGTGGAGCAGTATTAGAGTACGTGCTGACCAGAGTGCAAACTCAAGCTGCTGAACTCTTTCTCCCTGAATTTTGCGGTCTGCTCAAGGGTTCTGGTCCTGTTCACATTCATTAATGCTGATGTTGAGTACGTACTGACAGTTTCACGTGGCAGTCTGTTAGGGATCTCAGATACACAGGGGATACAGCCTGTTCAAGCCTTTCCATTGTCTGTTTGGTAGAATTTCACTTGGGGCTGTAGAGACTGAAATGGTTTCACGTTGCAGTGGATAGATGGGCCCTTATGTGGCCTCTTGTGACGTCATTTTAAGAAGTCATGTTGAAGAAGCCGTCCTTCATGCTGCACTGAATTGGTTTTAAAAGAAAAGGACAAATGCAAACTACTTCCACAATTGAAATTTCAACTCCAGATTATTTTTGCTCTTTTAGTCCAATTATATTTTATTTTAAGGTGGCTAAGTATAGTTGTATGAGGTAGTGAACTGGTAATTTCTTGTCAAAGTCACTGCGTAACTTGCTGCTTTAACCGCGGAGCAGGAAAATAGATTCTGAGCAGCGTGCTATTTAAGGGCCCATCTTTTCTTTGGCTTGCTGGAATGTGTCACCCCAAGTGCCACAGTAAGGCAGAATAACATCTGCAAGTCAAGGCTAGCTAGTTTTTCCTCTTCAAGCAGTTTACTGCTGAAAGCAACTAAATTTTAAGCTTTGTGAGGTGCAAGGCACTTTATTAGAATGACGATTACGGTTTCAGGTGTGCAGTGAGTGGCTGTAGTAGGTGTCGTTACCTCAGCAGTACACAGTGGTCATAAAGACAGCAACACGACTAATAACCAGAAGCTGTTAAATTAGGAACGATTGTGGGTGCTCTGGTTAGAAGATGAATTTGAAGCTGTGTCCTAAGCAAATAAAACCCATTCTTTAGAGCAGTTTATTAATTTAAGTGCCATGCATGCGTTACCTGCTTCAGGAACAGTTCAGGTTTGTATTTAGGTTCCATTTGTAGACTTTCACTTTAATCATTAGTTGTACAGTGCAGCAGTGATCAACCAGATAACACAGTACTTCTTGGCAGAGAGGTCCCGTGCGTGGAGCTGGCTTACGATTCTCTACGCATCGCGTGAGGTAATGCCCTGTAGTGGATTCAAGAGTCATCTCTCATACCTGGACATCATGGCAGGAAGGTTCTGTTAATGCCTTACTTTTTCCTCAAGTAATAGATACATCAGCATTCTCTCTCTCTTGGATAGAATAGATGGTTCTCCGTGGTAATTTTAGTGGATCCTGGAAAAGCCTGGCTGTTGAGCAGAATAACCGCGTATCTCATCTACAGCAGACAAAGAGGGCTTTAATGCATTTTTCTACGGAGATACCAGCTTTTCCTTTGCAGCGGGAGCAGCAGAATTAAATTAAGATGAAGGTCTTTCAGACAATGATAGAGGGAGCACATTTGAGAAAGTGTCATCAGTGCCAGGCTATCATTAGAATTCTCATTGCCCTTTATTTTCTGTGAGTCATGACCCGGCGCTGTTGGCGGGTAAGAAAGAATACCCAGAAGAAAATGCATTTCAGTTCTGCTTCTTATTGCCAATTTCTCCACTATTGTCCTTCCTTAATGCATTTGGAGCTTCATCAGCAGGAAATGTCTGACATGGCTGGGCTCTGTGAAGTACTTATGACATTAGTCAGTTGTACCCTTTGCACTGAACCTGCAATTCTTCCATCCCGCTGCCTTTAATGGCATTTTAATGTAGAACACTGTAAATACACATAATAGTCCTGATCTGTTGGGTTTGGGCTGTGTAGTGCACAGCAAAGTGGGACTGTGCTGTAGGCAGAGCTGTAGAGAGTCTAGGAGAAGAAGTTACAGGCTCGACATGCACAAACAGTCTGTAGGGCACAGATGTGATGAGGCACAACATTTTAATTGATCTGTACGAAGTAGCCTGCCACTGGTACCAAGAAGAATCGATTATGTTTTGAGACTCAGAGTTCACAGTTTGCAGAAAAATAATGTCAGTCTGTTGGCATTTGTCTTCTTTATTGTATCACAGAATCATCGAATGGCTCAGGTTGGAAGGGACGTTAGAGATGATCTGCTCCACCCCCCCTGCCGTGGGCAGCAACCCCTCTCAACTAGACTTGGTTGCTCCAGGCCTCATCCTCTCTCAGCAGTTGATTCCAGAGGTTGTCCCTCTTTGTAGTGAAGAACTTCTTCCTAAGAGCCAGTCTAAACCTACTCTCCTTCAGTTTAACGTCATCTCCCCTTGTCCTGTTGCTAGATCCCTCTCCAGCCTTCTTGCAGGTTTCCTTTGGATACTGAAAGGCAGCCGTAAGGTTTCCCCAGAGCCTTCTCTTCGCTAGGCTGAACAACTGCAGCTTCCTTAGTCTGTCCTTGTAGCAAAGGTGCTGCAGCTCTTGGAGCATCTTTGTGGCCTCCTCTGAACCCAGGAGTTCTGTGTCCTTCTTGTGTTGGAGAAATGGACACAGTATTCAAGGTGGGGTCTCACAAGAGCTGGCCACTCTTGATGCATCCTAGGATACATCCTTGGCTGTGTGGGCTGCGTGATCCTTCTGCAGGCTCATGTTGAGCTTCTCATCAGTTAACACCCCCAAGTCTTTCTGGTCAGGACTACTCTCAGCCCACTGTGCACCCAGCTTGTAATTGTGCCTGGGATTGGCCCCACCCAGATGCAGGACCTTGCACTTTGACTTGCTGAGCCTCCTGCAGTTTGCACTGGCCCACTTGCCAAGTCTGTCAGGGTCCCTCAGGGTGTCCTCCCTGCCCTCAAGCAACTCCACGCAGCGTGGTGTCACCACCAAACTTGCTGAGGGTGTCACTGCCCGGGTCACTGCTGAAGATGTTCTACTGAGCTGTTGTAGCACGTGTTGGGCTCTGCAGTCGCGGACAGAACGTTCATGGACAGCTGGATCTCAGAGCCTAAAACTCCCCTGTCCATTTGATTTGCAGTCTGTGTGGTGTCGCTATCGTGCTGTTAGGTATCTGTGCCTTCTGATAGAGCAAATAACATTACTCAGCTACTGCATCCTGAGGTTCCATGGCTAGTGGCCAGGTCTGTAGCTGATAGCATCCTTTGAAATGGCAGCAGTGTTGCCAGCTTGGCGTTGAAGGACTTCAGCATCTCTTTAGCAGGTCTCTGTTACGCTCGCTAACACTAAGGCAGCACTCTGAGAAGGGGGAATCCAATTCACCTGAATAAACTGTGAAGAGCATTTGCTTAAATGTGTGACTTCTAATTAGTAAAGCACCTCCTAATGCCTGAAACATGCTAATGAAACTAATTTATTACTATGTTAATTGATTGATCTACTTATATTAGTATGTAGAGACATTACACAATATTTACCTTTCAGGAGAACTGTGTTGCCAAGCACTGATGATTGTTGAAGTAAAAATATCTTGGATATCTCACGTTTCCTTACCCTGTTCAGATAATGCAGGAAGCTCCATTGCAAAGTTGTGCTGTTGTTCTCTGGAATTTTTGGGGATGATAGAGTTAAAATATTTGGAGTGGACTGTTGTTAATAAGCATGAAGTTGATTTCTGCATTCCTGACGCTGGCACTGACGGTTTAGGTTTTATTTTCTCAACTATGAGGCTTATCAGGCTGATTTAAACATAAAGAATCATGGCTGATTTGGTCAAATTGAAATGTGAAGAAGTAGGGCAAAAACTGTTTGATCAGTGTGTATGAGGACCCATGCCTTAAGCTCTCTTCCTTCTCAGCAGAGCTGTGTTACCATGCTGTATGACCCTTTATGTAGTGTTTGGCACCTCACTCTTACTGAAGATGTGTGTTACGTGGCATTTTACTAATGCATTACATTTTCTTTCCCTGCTCTGGGTGGCTGAGCAGTTTTATGACTATTAGAGGAAAATGAGGAAGGAGAAAATCTAGTTTAGGAGCAGCAGAAGCAGTGATAGAGCAAAAATAATCAGGGTGACAGAGAAACACGCATTGTTTAATGCTAAAAGGAAGAGGGATTGAGTGTAACCCACAGGAAGGAAGTATTCTCTGCTGCTTGAGGTTCACTAGAAGCATGTTTGGCAGAACCAACATCTTCCCCATCAGTGGTTTTCCAATGTGCAGTTTTCCTTGGATGTACCCATTGCAGCCGCAGAATTTCCAGTCCATGATGTCCTAATTTCAGGAGAGCTGTTATGGCAGCGCTAGCAGCAGCGTTCACGGTCTTCGGACAGTTGCTGTAGATGGAAATATATTCAAAATAGTTGTCAGCACTCAGGATGCCTGCTGACTTCAGCTTGGTTCTGCCAGTGGTGCTTTTCAAGAGGTTAACAGTCAAGTAACTACTCACTGGAGCTCAAATGAGCATCTTCAGTCAGGAAGACTGTTATGTAAAATTCCTGAAGATTTCCAGAAGGAATTAGGAATGAATGGGATTAGGAGTTAGGAACAAGACCAGCTTTGTATGCAGATGTTGCAATCCTTTGCAATCCATTTGAATCAGAATGTATGTTTTGGTGTTTTTAAAGCTATCTGCATAGTTAGCCTTTTTCTTGGTTGGTAAAGTACAAAGGAATATAAACTACGCTCGGTTGTCTTAGTTCTCTGTTCCTCTCAGCTGTTTTTCTGTAGCTGGTGTTTCACAGAACCATGAAACAGCTTAGGTTGGAAGGGACCTTATAGATGGTCTCACTGCAGCTCTCCTGCCGTGGGCAGAGGTGTCTTCCACTAGAGGAGGTTGCTCAAAGCTCCATCTGACCTGGCCTTGAACACTTCCACATGAAGGGGACATCCACAGCCTCCCGTGGGCAGCCTGTTCCAGTGCCTCAGCACCCTCATGGTGAGGAGTTGCCAGCAGCGTCCGGTGTAAATAGGTTTTATTCAGGTCAGAGGGTGTGTTTGTGTGATTGCCTCTGTGACTCCTGCCCAGCTGGCTTCCTGCTCACGCGTGCTGGTTCTCACTGGTGCTTTCTCAGTCTGGCATGTTTAAGGCAGCGCTGAGCCAGCAGTGTCTCAGTGCCACTGAGAACTGAACCAGTTTCCTCATGCCGATCGAGGGTACTAGTGACAGCACTGCAGCAGCACATGACCCTCATGAGACACCTCGCTGGTCTGTTGAGCAGAACACCCTGAAGGAAGGGTGCCTGTCCGTGTTGGCCTTGGTGTGGTGCTCAGTAACGCCGGTACGTCGTGTGGCAGCTCCGCGCTATCAGAGGGGTTTACGTACGGCATTTATTGCCTTATGACTGAGCCTTGCCGTTAACAAAAATCAATTTCACTTCCACATAATGTGACTTTCACACTCATTATCATCTCAACAAAGGCCAGTGAGGCATGCTCTGCCGAGGTAATTGCTATGAATTGTTCAGCAGGCCTCCAAACCAGGCATTTATGAGTAGTAGATTTTTGTCATGCTGCTTTCTACCTGAAGGGACCTTTGCAGTGCTGGTGAGAAGAGTAGTTTAGTGTCTACTGTACAAGGATTGAAGCCTCTCCTGTCAGCACTGGAAGCATTTAAAGGTCTGGGATCTTTTAGTTCCCTCAGGATAAGCTCTTACCTGATTCGACCTGCGAAAATAAGAATGCCAAACCCTGCAGTACTGATGCTTTTTGTGTAAAACCAGTGAAACAAACGAGGGGGGCAGGTTACGTGCTGTGAGAATTCCTTCACGTGTGAGGAGAGGGGCAAAAACCTAAAGCAAGTAGCAATCCACGAGTGCTGCTGTTGGTAGCCAGTTGGCATGTGCTGTTTTCTTTATGAGCACACAACTTTCACAGCTCCAAACCAACCTGAAATGATGTCAAACAAAGCTGTGTTCAAATTTGCAGCAAACTTCAGCACCGTGCAAAATGAGCTTTCAGCTGTGCTGTGTGTTTCTGATGGCTCTGCTCCTGGCTGTGGCTTGCAAATACAAATTGCTTTAAGTGTTAGTGGAAGTGCTGAGCTGCCTACCATGAAAATACAGGATAATTACCTAATATTTTTTAATTATACTGCTTTAATGTCACTTCAAGTCCTTGTTCCTGCTCTTGCTTACTCCTGTTCCCAGTTTGTTCAAGGCAATTACTTTCCATAACTGTTTTGCAGTGGGATGCTGGTCAGTGTAACTAAGGAACTGTTTGGATCAAGATGCCTTTGAATGTTTTTTGGCTGGATGCTGGGAACATTAGTAGTGAAAGATCGTTCCCAGCCAGCACAGGTTCGTGAAAGGCAGGTCCTGCTTGACCCTTCTGATTTCCTTCTATGACAAGATGGCAAAGTGGGTGAGGGAGAGGCTGTGGGCATTTTCCTCCTGGATTTCAGCAAAGCATTTAGTACAGCTGTGCACATCACTCTTGTGGAAAAACTGGCTGCCCATGGCTTGGACAGATGTACACTCTGCTGGGCTAAACCCTGGTTGGACAGTTGGACTCCAAATGTGGTGGTGAACAGAGTGAAATCCAGTTGGCCACCAGTCCCAAGTGGTGTTCCCCAGGGCTCAGTACTGGGGTCGCTCCTGTTTAGTGTGTTTGTTGATGATGTGGATGAGGAGATTGAGTGCACCCTCAGGAGATTTGCTGATGACAGCAAGTTGGGTCAGTGTTTTGATCTGCTTGAGGGTAGAGAGGCCCTACAGAGAGATCTGGACAGGCTGAGGCCAGCTGTATGAGCTTCACCGAGGCCAAGCGCCAGGTCCTGCACCTGGGTCACAACAACCCAGTTTACAGTTGTGGGGGAGCACTGCCAGGAGAGGTTTGTGTTTTCCTTATGCAAAACCACACGGTTAATGTTGTGTGCCATTCCAGCATGATCCTGTTTCCTTGGTAACAAGCGAGTCGCGTGCGCTCCCTCGTTAAAAAGTGAACCCTGTGTGCCTTCAGGCATTTCTGCACTGCAGCAGGTGCTCCTGAGGCCGGTGGCAAAGAACGTGCTCTGGAGCCCGTGTGGAGACTGGGCAGAACAGGAGAACAGAATCATAGATCACCCAGACCAAGTCACACAGGAACACATCCAGGCAGGTCTTAAATGTCTCCCGTGAAAGAGACTCCACAGCTCCCTGGGCAGCCTGTTCCAGTGCTCTGTCACCTTCACTGGGTTGAAGTTCCTTCTGATATTGATGTGGAACCTCCTCTGTTCCAGCTGATACCCGTTGCCCCTTGTCCTATCACTAGATGACATTCATTTGTAATTCTTTACTCTGCAACCAACGGAAAATCAAATCAGAAAGGAGTCGTAAAACTAAGATCTCCACCATCCCTGATTTTCACTCTTACAGTTCTCAGCTCTTCCTTTCAATTCACAGTTCTGTCAGTGAAGTAGTAACGTAACAACCACCTGTAATGCTGAGTACTCAGAAGTCCAGGGGAACTTACACCAGTATGGTCAAGTCTGTAATACGTGTCAGAGTTTAATCAAAGCAGCAGAGGTTGTAAATTAACTTCAATAGCAGGTACTTGGGACACTTTGAGCACCAGGTTTTGCTGTTCAGCAGTGAATGGTCATAGAGAGGGAATAAAAATCCTTCGGGTGTTCTGTAGCTTGTGATGTAACGATGGATTAATTAATGTTCTAGTCACCATCAACAAACCCACATAGCTCCTGCCTATCTTCCTGTGCACTCCCCTCACCGATAAGAGTTTGCCAAGGTGGATGCGGTTAGATAAGTCTGTAATTATAAGGACACAGGAAAAATCTTCCGGTGTGCCCGTGCCAAATTCATGAACAATAGATCAAATAGTCTGTCAAGCTGCTTAGAACAGTTCTGAATCTGGAACCAATCTGATAGCATCCTGGCTATGAGGAGTGGGGTAAGGCTAATATAATTAGGTGTGCAGTGCTTCAAAGTACTGTCCTCATTCTCGACAGCAGGAAAGCTTTGCGCTGGGGAATCAGGTATCGAACACTCAGTTTCACTTGTTAGTGCTCGTAGCAGCGTTGATAGACGTTCAGAAATGTCTCCTTTGTAACGTGTCAGGATGTTTCTATGTGAACAGAAGAATGAAGTTGTTCTTGTCAGGCCAGTCATGCATGATAGCTTCTCCTGCCATCCTATTTATCATAGAATCGTTAGGGATTGGAAGGGACCTCGAAAGATCATCTAGTCCAATCCCCCTGCCACAGCAGGATCCCCTAGACCAAGTCACGCAGGAACACCTATGCTGCTTGTAAGCACCAGGCGTTTGTACCAATGTGCTGGCTCCAGCCTCTCTGTATTTTTTATCAGCACAGGTTGATATATTTAACGATACATAGGGTTTAACCCAAGAAGGTGTCATCACCTGAATATGTTAGAGCTCACAGACAGCGTCTTGGTTCTAGTTTAAATGTCAGATTGGAACAGCAGACAGTAGGTTGCTGGAGTCATTCTTTTAACTGGAGTGACCTGTCTACTGAGAACTTCTAAGTGACATTTTCAGCCTGGAGAAGTGCACCAAAATTGTCTTCAGCTGCTAGTTTTCTGAGGATGAACGTGGTGCAGGGTCAGAGGCTCAGCAGGATTGCCTTTCAGAGCTCAGGCACTCCAGTGTTGTGCTCTGATTGAGGTCTGGGTGGATGACAACCTTAGACAGTCAAGGGGGATGAGCTCTGTGTCATCATAAAGAAAATGGGAAATGAGGACGAGGTAAAACATGATGTTTGTGAATTGATTTGAAGGAAGAACCTGATACATAAGTTGTGGATGCAGGAGGGACTTGGTTTTGATAGGAAGCTGAATGATTGGACTTCTGGGCAACAGAATTTTGACTTGGTCATTTGGAATCAACTCAGAATAGGAGTTTGTTCAGAGAAGAATTAGACATAAAGAGAAGAGAAGCAAACAGTAGCTGGGAGAGCTCTTGGCAATGGACTGTTGTGGCTGTGAGTGAAACAAAATAAGCCTTGTCCAGAAAGAGGTGATTCTGCCTTTTTTAGTGTGAAGATTGAACTCCACCTAGGATCTTGGTACGGCACGCTCTGGTGCAGTGAGTATTCTGCATTCAGTTGCTCCCGGTGTATAGAACAAGGTAGATGACTGGCAAGAAGGGATTCCTCACCTTTGTCAGTCCGGCCAGCTCGGTAGTCATCCAGTGTCCCTGCTCTCTGGGTGCTGGGACAAAGCTTTTGTCTTTTTCCCTTTAACGCTCACGCGTGTCTAAGCTTCAGCCCTCTCCTCATACCTTGCATGTATTTTTGTAAAGTGCCTTTTTTCTTCACCCAGCAAATCATGTACCTTGCTTTTAATTACGGAATGGCAGGGTTTAGAGTTCATAAGTTAATGAGGATGATCCTTGTTAAGGTTATTCTGGAACATTGGCCTTGTTACAGCTGGGCCACACAAGTTTGCAGCTGATGTGGCTCAGCTGATGTCTGACTTCCATGTATCTGACTTCAGCTGTTCTCCTGTAATGTTAAATACACAAGATGAGCCCAGAGTTCAGAGATGATGCTTCTGAGGAACCTCTCAGTATGTCTAGATGTACGTTTTTGTTGGTTCCTTTGTAGTGCTAGACCATTGGAAAATGTGCAGGCAGATTTCTTGGATCGTCTATAACTTCATCGACATCCTTCTCAACGAAGTTTTGCTCATGGGAGCATGTCTGTGATTATAAACTCATTAGTGATATCATCTATATCAGGCTCCTGTGTTCATTCTCTAGGCCTAAGGTATGAACTCTGTGGAAAGATCTAGGAGACTGAAACGCTGGCCTAGGTAAGCTAAGCGGCAGCGCGTCCAGGTGCGGTACTCTGTTTGAGTCTGGCCGTCCTTGTGTCTCTGAGTCCCGGAGCCGTTCTGTTAGTCTTCCGTTGCGGGCACGGCTCGCTCTACACGTGCTGCATAGCCTTGCCCAGACCCTCAAACATCAGCTCGATTTAGCAGTCTCTCTCTGCTAAATCAGGTTTCTTTGAGAGCTTGAAGTAGGTGTGTTCTCAGTTCAGCAGGCTCTGCGGTGGGTTCGTCTGCTGTTCGTGTTGTCGTCGTCTTCCGATGGAATGCCACGGGGTTGTCCTTCAGTTTGTGATGGAACAAATGCATGTTCCATGTTTTCTTGTGATAAAGCTCACACAGACCTGCTTTCCATTTCACTTCTAGTCTGTGTCTGATGACTGACGGTGGTAACGTGACTCCATTTGTCGTGTTTGCAATTGGAAGGGGCTGATGTCTCTGCAGAGTTGATTAAACCTTCATGTGTAGGTGCACAGGACTGATGCCTGCCTGGATAGCTACGAAGTCTTGCAGGGCCTTTTCCTTCTTCCTTCTCCTTCAAATAACAATAATCATTAAAACATCAGCATTTTGGATAATTAATTAACAAGTACAAACTTCCTTTTCCTAGTCATAGAATCATAAAGTGGCTCAGCTTTGGAGAGAGGTCATCCAGCTCCAACCCCCTGCCTGCCACGGGCAGGGATGCCTTTCGCTTGAGCAGGTTGCTCAGAGCCCCCTTGAACCTGGCTTTGAGCACTTCCCGTGGAGGGGGAGTGGGGGGCACTCACAGCCTCCCTCTGCAAGCTGTTCCAGCGTCTCACCACCCTCACAGGGAGGAGGTCCATAACAAATTAATGCTGGCGCTGACTTCTCCCCAAGAGGAGAGCACAGAGGAGTTTGCAAGTCAGTCAGTAGCTGACAATGTGCTAAAGTGTTGGGACTGTGAGCGAGTGCAGACGCCTGAGTGGTTTTGTTGTTCCTACTGTTGCATCCTCATGCGTATTCTTAGGCAGCATCCAGATCATCACAGAGCCACAGACTACCCCCCCAATAAAAACCGATAAAAATGACTACTTACTGGATGTGAAAATCATCATTTCCCAGTATAATTTTCCAAACTGTGGAGCAGGTGAGAATGCACGAGGTCACAGTGACAGCCAGTTACTAGAACGAACGCATCGTGGCAGCTGTAGGTGATAGGAGCAGTCTGTTGTGTGGTTAGTCAGCACTGTTTTGGGTACCTCACTGCTTCGTGTGTCTGCTCTACAGATATCTAATACATCTGAATAAGGCTCTTCCCTTCTTGAGCCAGTTTCCTGCCCACTAAGTTACATTATGTCCTGGCTAGTAGAGTCCAGCATCACGTACTCACAGAGACCTCACAGAATCATACAGTCCTAGAATCATTAGGGATTGGAAGGGGCCTCGAAATGGCAACAGTGAGGTCCAAGAATAAAAGTGCCCAAATCTACATCAATTTCCTGTCATGTCTTTTGGCGTTTAAGGCTTACTTTTTGGTCTGCTAAACCCTGCAAACTAGTTTGTATATATTCAAGGGCTGCTCTTAAACTGGCTGATCTGTAACTGCTTGTTAAGTTTCTCTTTGTCCAGATTGTTTTAGGAAAATTGCTGACTTTGGATATTCAGCACACGCCAAGTATCACCACATGTAGCTGAAGTTTAGTCAAGTATCACCACGTGTAGTTTAAGATTGTGTAACAACTAGTTCAGGAGAACTTACAGGTAGGGGAAGGGAACCATCTGCAGGTCTCTTATGGAAAAGAAGTGTCATCACCAGAAAGTGTTTTGGAAGTAGTCACATAAACATGTTGTTTTGTAAGAAGCCATCTGGTCAGTCAGAGCAGTCTGTGTGCAAGTGCAGATGGGTATGAGAGCTCTGGGATCCATAACCCTTAGTTACCCTTCATGGTCTCCAAAACAATGCCGTAGAGGAGACCCTTCCGATGATGTGCGATGATTCCTCTGCGTACAGCAGTGGTGTGACTGCTCCAAAACCTCATCTGTTTTTTGGAAGGACCAAGAAATGGAGAAGCCTGGGGTGTTTCCACCCAGAGAGTTGTCAGAGTTCCATTCTCCATACAGCTGGAAGCAGATCTCATGCAGGTAGTGCAGCAGGGGGACTTGGAGTGGCTGGCAGTGTGGATAGTTCTCATAGCCCAAATCACTGCTAGTGGGGGTCTCTTCTTTATTAGACCTTTAAATGTACATCTGACGAGAGAAGTATTTATTTAAATACGTGTTCACAGAAAGAATGAAACCTGATTAATAGAATAGAAAAACCCCTCAATTACATGTGTATTGGATTTATATTATGTTTGGCATTTGTGTGCAAGCATCTGTGACATTTAGGAGGTTGCTGAAGCCATATTATTCTGCCAAAGGGTGAGGTTATTTCTGCTCGTGACTTTCTGTGATACGGGGAAAGGAAACGGAGAGATTTCTGACTGTAGCCAGCTGAACATAAAACTGCAGCGGTCTGGTCTGGGTGACATGACTCGGTCAGAAGACTCACTCTATGCAAAGTTCAGATCTACTTAGAAAAATATTACATAGAATTATATAGAAATATATAAATTATATAGAAATACAAACATACATAGAAGTATATATTCATTATATAGAATAATGAAACTGATTAGAGTTTATAGCACATAATTTCAGGTATAAGCAACAGCTGCTTAAATTCAGAATGTGTGTTCAACACAGAGTACTTGTCGTGCCATTTGCAGCTTGGATTCCCTTAAAAGGGAAGCTCAAGGTAATTGCCAAAACACACAGGTGGTCCTAAAGAGTGGCTTTTATTCCAAGACTTGCTAAAAGGTGGAAGAACTCACCTACCAGTGAGTGTGGCTGTGACAGGCAAGGGCACCACTCTTCACTGAGAGTGGATTTCTGCAGGAGCCAGGGCTAGAGCAGCATTACCTCAGTTAGCTGTGTCCCCTTTTGGTCAGGGCAGCAGACCTGTGTTCTCTGATCAGTTCCCAAGTGCTCGCTGTCTCATCACAGAACACAGTTCCCAATTTCAGAAGAGAGGGTTTTTCCAAAATAGCTGTAAGTCACTCCCTGCCTGCGTTTCCTGCTGATGGCAGTTACAGCAGGCATCAGTCGGACACTGATGGACAGGCCTTTGTGCAGAAGCCATCACTCCGGGTTAAAGGGCCCTTTTTCTTCCAGGGTGTCTGACATTCACAAGTATTTTTGGCATGTGATAGCATTTACAGATAGTTTTCATAGAATCATTATGGATTGGAAGAGACCTGGAAAAATCATCCAGTCCAATCCCCCTGCCACAGCAGGGTCACCCAGACCAAGTCGCACAGGAAAACGTCCAGGTGGGTCTCAAACATCTCCAGAGAAGGAGATTCCACAACCTCCCTGAGCAGCCTGTTCCACTACTCCATCACCCTCACTGGAAAGAAGTTCCTTCTCAGATTGATGTGGAACCTCCTCTGTTCCAGCTGCCACCCACTGCCCCTTGTCCTATCACTAGATACCCCTGAGCAGAGCCTGGCTCCATCTTCCTGACACCCACCCTTCACATATTTATAGACATTCATGAGGTCACCCTTCAGTCTCCTCCAAGCTCAAGAGACCCAGAATGTATGTAGTCCATGGTCAGGAATACATGAGCCAAGCTCTCAGACATGAGTTGATCATGTTTGCTGCAGGCCTCCTGAAATGTCAGTGTCTCAGCCCAATTTTCTTTGAGAAATCTGTCTGGGGGGGAAAAAAACCCCAGGTGGGAATCAGTATGGAAAAGGTACCGTTCTCTACATCAGGATGCGTGCGAGGGAATGCGTGTAACTTCCACACAGTGCTAGAATGTAAGGGGGCTTTACAGAGACATCCTTCACTAATGAAACAACAGCTCGAAAGGGTTTAGCTTCACGTGAGTGCCAGGTGTAGAGCACTGCCAGAAGAAATACTCTGTAATGCTTCTTACACTGGTAATAAAGGCAAAGAGGACCTTTAATTACTTTCTGAAGATGAAAGAGATTTTGGGGACTGAAAGAGGCTGAACCAAGAGAAGTAGGTGTGCTTTATTCCTTTCTCCTCATATATGAAACAGTAAGGAGCACTCATGAAAATGTGCTCTAGAAGATTCTGTTAATACATCTTGTGTTTGTGGTTTCCGTTCTTATTCATCCTCCTTTGCTGCAGCACTCCCTGGCTGCGATGGATAAACGGATGCGTCCTTGCAAAGGCAGGAAGCAAATCATCTTCACAAGGGAGGTGCCCGTGTGCTCGCACACGCGCTTAACTTTAACTCAGGCTGCCACACGCTTGTTTGTGCCTAACTGTGTGGTTTTTCAAAAGGAGGTGGGTTATTTCTTTTCCCCTCATTTGAACTTGCATTGAGAAAGACTCCAGCAGCCATCAGTTTCTCGGGTGAAAGCAGCAGGAATTAGCTACGAGGCATCAGTGAAATTCAAAACATCCCACAGAAAGCTTTGTTCTTTGGTTTTGTTCGTCTGCCAAGGGTAAACATAGTCCATTCAGTTCCGTGGCGTTTCAGATGCTATTTTGGTGGTGTGTTTGGAACACGCTGGCACTTCACTGCTGGTAGCAGGCTCCGTCACCAGTTAGCTGAAGGTTGCTAGAATAACTTGGTGTAATTATAGGCACTCATCTATTAATAACAGAAATTAATGGCAGGCATGCCATCTTCCCTGCCGTATCGCTGCGCGCCGTGAACAAGCGAGTAAAGGCAGTGATCGCTGCTATTTTTTGGTGTGTACGCGTTAGACGGCTTCCGAGGTCTCCAAATACATCCTCTGTGAGTACACAGAGTCATTAGGGATTGGAAGGGACCTGGAAAGATCATCCAGTCCAATCCCCTGCCACAGCAGCGTCACCTAGACCAAGTGATTTAATTTTAGATAATTACACTTAAGATTTAGTAAAACACGTGATATGTAGTAAGAAGGAGAACTGCTAATACGTGGATCTTTAGAAGGAGTTAGACATCTGTGCCTTGTAAACAGCCTGCAAGGTACTGCTTCCTCTTGCAACTTTAAAATGAGCTCAAGAGTCTGAGTCTGACTCTTCTACAGTTGTTTTAGTGGTGAAATAATTTTTCTGTAGTTTTATCCTACCTTCTTGATAAGAGAATTGATTTATTAGTCTTAATGCTGTTTCTAGGTAAATCATGAATATTTGAAGGGTGGGTGTCAGGAGGATGGAGCCAGGCTCTGCCTAATGTCACCTACTGACAGGACAAGGGGCAGTGGGTGGCAGCTGCAACAGAGAAAGTTCCATATAAATATCAGAAGGAACTTCTTCCCAGTGAGGGTGATGGAGCCCTGGAATGGGCTACTCAGGCAGGTTGTGGAGTCTCCTTCACCTGGATGTATGACTTGGTCTAGGTGATCCTGCTGTGTCAGGGGGGTTGGACTAGATGACCTTTGGAGGTCCCTTCCATACACGAATGATGCTACGATTCCATGATAACTCTGCTGGGCTGTAGAAGCCAATCCTTTGGGTAGCAGCAGCCACTTACAAGCTTCTCTGTGTAGCTGAGCACTAAGAACACTGCAGCAGCTTCCATAAACTGCTGCAGCCCCGTTGCCTGGCGTGCAGCTCCAGTGCTGGAGGTGCTCTGAATGGCTGTCAGCAACTTGAGAGCCACCACTGATGGCCCTTGCCCCAGGTTGACTTTTCTTTTGTGTTTTGACAAGGGGCAAGCTTCTTTCTAATTTTATCTGTTTTATTTTGAACTCACTGGTAGTGTCACATCTGCATTAGAGAACGTTTAAGATGCAGTGCTTCATGAAGGTGCTGAATCTGACGGCACTTGAAGAACTGACCCCAAATTTCAGGAGCTCCTGGCCAGTCATGGACTGTATATTTATCTCCTGCTGGCATCAGCTGCACATTGTAGCTCTTGTTGGCCCAATTTGAGTTGTGATTTAAAACCTGCTAAGCCTGTGCTTATTGTTGTTGGCTTTTGGGGTTTTCTTTACAGAGGAAAGTAATTGCAACCTGACTAAAGAGCAGATGTGGTTTTGGTTGCCGGTTAGCGGTGGCCTTCGTTTTGCTGGCCAGCCTGATGCTTGTTTGGGTTCTGTCTAATCCATCATGAGCGCTGCATCCCGAGTCATTCGGCGGGGAGCGTCGTACCTTCCGTGCCGAGCTGCCCTTTCGGCGTGGGATTAAGTGCAAACATGACTGCTGGTCTTCATTACCAAGAACAAAGACAGCGTTTCCCTTGTTGTTCTGCTGGCGGTGCTCAGCTCTGAGCTGTGTTTACATATTTTCCCATCTCGTTACTAGAGTTTATTCAGAGATTACAGGTTTAATTCCACTGTGCCCAGCCTGCGCTCTCTGCGGTGATGCTTCCAGATCTGCTGTCCAGCTCCGTGCGAGGGGTTTTTCAGCTTAGGGAAACTGAACATCAGAGGCTAGAGCTACAAACAATCCAGGAGCTCCCACAGGTGGAGGGTAAGACCTGTTTGAGTTTTTAGGGTCCCTGTAAGTGTCAAGTTTATGGGTAGGGTGCAGCGCGGTGCCCTCGGTGTTAAAAGCCAAACTCGGAGCAGTTGATGCCAAGCGCGGCTCTTCCCTGCTGTCATGGCTAACGTGTTTTCCAGAGGTGAATGGTGATTGTGTGGGTTTCTGGGAGCAGTTTTAAAATGTGCCCGTGTTTCACAATCCTATTGCTAACGTGGGATCCATGGAAATCTCGATCTGTCCCTGAGAACGCTCGTGTCCTCTCTCTTCTGCCTTGTTGCATGTGTTAATATCATGCCACAGTCTTCATGAGAAATGAAGATACTTGAGGGAAGCAGCTGATGCCTCTTCACTTGATGGAGCAATTAGAACTCAAGCACTTGCCTGGAAGATCAAAACAACATCTTTTGATCACACTTTATCATTCTGTTCGCTTTGACGGTAATTTTAAAGGAAGGGCTTAGTTCTGACAGCAACGGTGGGAGTTGTTTGCGCAGGTTGTCTTTTGGGACGGGCAGCTCCCTTGGAAGCTCTGAGCAAAGGCAGATAAACTGTGTGGCCCCTGGGCAGACTGTTCAAACTGTCTCTAAAAGCATAAAGGCTGGTGCTTGTGGACACATACTCTTGCCTGGCTGGGTTTGGAGCAGAATGAAGACTCAAGGAGCATGGAGGGGAAAAGCCTCTCAACAGGGAAGCAGCTTCACCAGGCCCATGACACTCAGCTCAGATCTGAAGCACCAACAGCTGTGTGCACCCCGAGCAAATGGAGATGTTGGTGGCAGATGTCCAGAACAGGAGACTGGTAGCCGCGGGGCGTTACACACGGCGCTGGATTGTGCGGAGTCCGACGTTGCAGGTCAGAGGTGGTGAGGTGCTGCAGGAATATGCCCCCTGTTTTCAGCTGGAATCAGTGTGACCACACACGCGAGTGAGCCCAGTGTCAGGTGAATGACAGGAACGAGGAAGTTAGAAGCAGTGTTTGAAGCTTCAGATTTTCTGCTCAGTGACACGTGTTACAGTTAGGGTCCACGAGGGTGTGAAATGACTCTTCCCCCACACAAGGTGAAGGGTGTAGACAGAAATACATGATGCACACGGGGTGTAAAAGACAACACGAGAGACTTACACACATGCTGTTCCCCCCCTCCGCAGATGATCTCGCACAGGAGGCAGCGCAGCATCCTCCCAGGGGAGGATGCCCAAACGTGGCAGGCATCCCTGCGGAGACAGCCTTGGTTAGATTTGGTTGCCCCCACCGTTACCTCTCCTGGGAGTCCTTTTATACGCTCAGCATCCTTACACGCAGGGCCAGCTCTTTGTAGCTTCTAGAGAAGCAGTCCTTTCCCATAGCTCCCCATTCAGCTGGAGTGGTGATAACCCCCAGTATCACCGTAGGCCTCTGACAATCATCTTTCACTCAATATTTTCCCATCCCTATTACCTACCAGCAAAAATAAACACATCAGAGCAGATGCTAAATTTCCTGCCCTCTGTTTTCCACGCTTGTCACGGAGGGTGTTTGGCTTTTTGCACGTTTCATTCTGATTGAAGTAGAGATGGGGAGCTCACAGGTGTTGGCACGCAGCTCCTGTACTGGTTTCTCATATCTTGGTGTCTGAGAACAGACTTTCCGTTGCCACTTCTGGTGTCAGTCCTATTGATTAGGGGCTGTTTAAGAGCTAATTTGGTAATTAAAGTTTTCTCCACTCCGTGTCATTTCTGCATGCAAACAGCTTGTGAATACGGAGGAGGAAGCGCCTGGCTATTCACTGTAACGCGCTGCTGTCTCAGCACATTGAAATTGCTGCTTGTCAAACAAGAGCTCCACTCCTTTCATTTTCTCCTATATGATGTATTGTGACTCCCAACAGAAAGCACGGCTTCTGGTTTCAGTTACCTCCGTGTCTTCAGCAGAACTGTGTTCTACAGCTGCCTCTGCCTTCCTCCAAGATTATAATTACAGTGCTAGCAGGAAAAATAAATCTGATTATTCGCTGGGTGCTGTTACCCTCCAAGCAAATCCTGTGTTTTGTTGTTGTACCAACAGCCTTGGAACATGATTTGCTTCTGATCCATTTGTTCCTGAAATTACCTAGCATTGGGAAGTGGTGGGTGACACTGCTCATGCAAGTTGAGCTCAACCCCGACAGAGCAAAGCGGTGGCGCCTTCTAGGTGGAAAGGTGGAGCAGCCAGACCTTTCAGCTGATCCCTGAAATGCGCAAAACTATCCTATCGGTTGCAAATAAGTAGTGTCTTATGGTGAACTCTTCCTGCTGTGTTTGCCCAGTGGTTTCTGGCTTTCTGGCTAGTGTGAAGAGATCATCTGTGCAAGTCGTGTCTCTGGGCATGATGCTGCTTCGGCTGGGCAGACCCACAGTGTGTTCCCAAACTCAGATCCCATTGTGCATCAGAAAGGTGAGGAATGAGCCTCTAGGTGTAAGTATTGCTTAGATGTAAAGTAGTGATGAACCTCCAGGTGTAAGTATTGCTTAGGTGTGACGTAGTGATGAGACTCCAGGTGTGTGAGTATTGCTTAGGTGTAAGGTAGTGAAAGGATTCTGAGCACTTCCTGAATGGAAGAGAGAGTATTTAATAATGGAGGAGAGAGTATTTAATCCAAAATTAATGACAGGTATCACTCATTTTATAGGATATAGCTACTGGATGCAAAACACTCTCACTGGCCAATAACCATCTTGTTGTGCCAACCTCAAGGCAAAGTCAGTGGAAGAAAACAAGAGTGGATCATCAGAATTACAGGAAGTGTCATGTCCTCATTCAGGTTTAAATGCAGATGTTGTTTGTGAAGAAGGTCTTTGTGCTGGTGTGGAAACTGATCTGTGGCATGAGAGTGTTGGAGTTGGGATCATTCAAATGGTAACAAAGGGAGGGATGATTAAGTGTTTGCAATGATTTCACAGCAAGAAGAGATTGAATGCATCATTATGAAAGCTGTGTTCTGCTGTAGGAGTGTGTGTGTGAAAGTAGGAGGAGCTATATGCTAATCAGACATCCAGAAGAGTAGAATTTAATGCTTTTCCTTCCTTGATCAATTCAGGTCTGATCTTGATTGGAAATAATGGTTCCGTGTCTAACCTGACAACTTGAAATCCTGAAGACACTGTTAGAGCACAGTCAAAGTCTGCTGTTCTTTTAATTAATAGCTGGTGGTTTAAACATCACAGTGGAGTTATCTGTATTAGTAGGTGAAGATCACTCTTTCTTGTTAATTGTTGTCTTTCTTTTCTGCAAAATTGGGAGTGATGACAGGAATGTGGCTCCAATTAATTTTACACTCCAGCAGGAAGCAGAGGTTTTACCCAGATCACCGCAAAGCAGGGAATACTAGACTGTTAGAAATGATTTTGTGACGTCTTGGTTGCTGATGCCAGTTAACTGGTGGCTTGGGGTGTTTTAATTGTCAGAAGGTGCCGAGAGGTGTTGCAGTGGCAAGTTGGCATTGGTTCTCATTCATCTGATGTGGACCTAATACAGTGTAGGCATGAAAACTCCCTTTCAGGCTGCTTGCCTCAGTGGAGTTTGTCTTATTAAATATTTGGGCTGTAAGCAGCAGCTAGGCTATTGCAGGAGGCAAACAAAGCTGCTAACACAAGAAACCAGCAAAAAAGGCAGGTCTTAAACATCTCCAGTGAAGGAGACTCCATAACCTCCCTGGGCAGCCTGGTCCAGTGCTCCATCACCCTCACTGGGAAGAAGTTCCTTCTGATATTGATGTGGAACCTCCTAAACCGAGTGACCCCAATGTGATTTGCAACCACAGACATGTTCATAGAATTATAGAATCATTAAGGATTGGAAGGGACCTCGAAAGATCATCTAGTCCAATCCCCCTGCCAGAGCAGGATCACCTAGACCAGCTCATAGAATCACAGAATCATTAGGGATTGGAAGGGACCTCAAAAGATCATCTAGTCCAATGCCCCTGCCAGAGCAGGATCACCTAGACCATCTCGCACAGGAACATACATGTTGAACTACTCTTATAAGAAACTTCACTCTCTAACTTTGTCCTGAAGAGCAGACAATGAGGTGGGGAATCAGTTTCTTCAGGTGAAAGCTCACAGCACCAGCGAAGAGAACGCTGCCAGTCCATGCGCCACATAGGCAAAGCAGAACATACCAGATGCAGTTCACATGTGGATACACAGCGAGCTGTAAGTGAACGTTAAGAACAAACTAGAGGCTAATTAAAGAAACCGATTGTTTTAAGCTGTTTTCTATTAGCTGCACCTCAGGCAGAACTTGCCACCAAGGCAGAATCAGTGAAACTGAACTGGTGTCTAAATAGATGCTGGGCAGATCAATCAGGAATGCTTAAAAGCTAAACAGTGACCTGATGGGGAGAAGGAATTGATTACCTCAGCAGGTTGCTTTTTATTTCAGAATGGGACAAGGTGAGAATGTAGAGAAGAACTTGAGCCTTTAATATGTGGACATTCACTGCTGGACTGTCTGCCTGCCAGACAGCCTAGAAAATTAAACCCTTTAAGACTTCAGTGTGTGAGAATCACAGAACGTTAGAGATTGGAAAGGACCTCGAAAGATCATCTAGTCCAGTCCCCCTGCCAGAGCAGGATCCCCTAGACCCAGTCCCACAGGAACACATCCAGGTGGATTTTAAACATCTCCAGAGAAGGAGACTCCACAACCCCCCTGGCAGCCCCTTCCAGGGCTCCATCACCCTCACTGGGAAGAAGGTCCTTCTGATACTTGTATGAAACCTCCTATGTTTTTAGTTTTATTTTTCTCTGAGTAAAAGGATCAACCAGAAGCGAACCCCAGCTCAGCTGCAGAAAACTGCTCTGACGAGTGAGAGCATTTGCAAGTGGTTTGTGTAAGGATGCTTATTCCTTCCTCCTCAGCCCCAAACTGAGATTCAGTGCAAGTGTTTGAGAACAATTCATCTTTATGTGCATTTGCCACAAATACTTACAGGTTCATTTGAAGGTCTTCCTACCTCTGCCCAAGGGTTCGTGGAGTACCTGACCCGTGAAACGTGCAGTAGCTGAAAGATGATAGTTTGTTTAATGCTGCAGAACTTTCTAAGGACCATCTGGCCTCGAGTCCAGAGCTGAATGGTTACATCAAGCAGCAGGAGATAGAAGTGGGGGATTAATCTTCCATTTATGCTTGATCACTTCTGAAGGTAGTTGGTAATTTTTTCTCCCCAATTCCCATTTTAATTTTTCCAAATTAAAATTTCTGGGTGTTCTTCAAAACGTCTTTTTATCGAGTGCAAAGCCAGGGCTAAGCAGACAAGGGAGATGGGGAGTGTTTTCATCCTGTTTTGGATGGGAAGGGACTCAAAGGAGGTACTTTAAGACTTTTTTCTAAACAACTCTAACCTTGTTTTGCCAAACAACATCTGTTTCCATGGAAGCCGATCAATAACGTTTCAGCTCATTTCCTTTTTCATGCTGACCTGAGTCCTGACATACAAAGTGGTTTTGGTGAACCTGCACAACATAATGATTTGGATGGCCATTACAGAAGTTAGCTGGGACATCTAATACAGATCATCTCTACAATAACAATTATTCGGCATCTCTCATTCTGCAGCAGCATCATTGAAATGAGCAGAATTGCTTGCAGTGTTTGGCTTCCGTTTGTGGACGCCGGCGTTCATGGAATTCTCCTCCCATGGTCTTGGCGCTTCCCCACGCCTCTTGGAGCAGACTGATACTAATTCAGATCTCTCCTCAGTGTAGGGGAGTTCATTTGAGGTGTTTGTGGTCTTGTCTTTCAGTGGCATTTTCCCTCCACAAGGGAGAAGCGACTTCCCCCGGGGCTGAGGCTAATGCCATGTTGTGGACGTGCCAGCAGGAGGAGCTTGTGTATTAAAATGGGCTTTGAGTAGCGCCGTCAACACTTGAGAGCGGTTGGACATGGGGCTGCTCCTGCTTCTGCAGCCCGAACTGCCCTGTAGCCATGAAGTGTGTGTTTGTCTGCCTGATAAAGCTGAGGTGCCACCAGCAGCAGCCAGCGTGCCAGTAAATGAACCTCTCTGACGCTGAGAACAGCCCAATGAAGTGAACATTTTACTCTGTGCCCGTCGTGTAGTTGGTATTTGGATGCTTTCCTATTCACACGTTCTGAAGAACCCACATCTTAGCCCAGAGTCCTCCTGCAGCCAGTGCCCCGTGCTGTGTTACAGCCATTAGCTGCATCACTGCAGCCTCATAAATGGTGTCGAAACAATCAGCAGCAGTGTGCTCGTGTTGCTGAAAGAAGTCCATGCTCGTGAGCCCAGATGACACTGGATTCTCCTGAACAGAGTTCTCTGCAACAACTGAGACATTGCTGCTGAGTTTCAACTAAGAAATAATAGGAATAGGGTTGGGAATCCAGTTCTGTTTGGGTGCCAGGAATTAATAACGTGTGTGAAAGTCTTAGAATGTTTGTTCTAGTGACACAAAAAGCAGGGAATTAGATGTTAAACTTGTCTGTGATTTTGTTCATGTGAAGGACTTTCTAGTTCCCTAAGAGGGCTGAGTATTATAATAGGAATCTGATTAATCTGAATTCACAAAAATCCTTTATTTGTTATTTTAACTGATTTTATTTAGACTGTTTTGCTGAGAAATTTAAAACAACTTCAATACACTGCCATTAAAAAACCCATAGGGTTACTTTCTGTTAATGTTTAGCCTCTGAATTAGGCAGCATTTTCCTCTAGAGGGGATTTTTATTACTGTTTTAATAATGGCCAGCGTGTGCGTTTCAGTAGCCACCAGTGGTAGCAGCTGCTTTACCTTGCAGAAGTGCTCTGCTTCCCGCGAGTGGATTTTCCACTCAGTCCTTGGACTTATTAAAGGCTTTTTCTTTGCTAAGAGCTCTCCTGTGTGGGTGGCTCTCTCAGAGTGTGCCCGTGGCTTTTGCAGCGCTCCCTGACCTGTGGTGAAGGTCACCCTGCAGGAGACGGGGAACCACAGAGAATAAATTTAGCAATTGTTTTAGAATCTGCCTGCGTTTGCCTAATCCTGCCACGAACTGCCGATGAGCAATTTCTCCCTTCGTGGTCGCGAAAGCCCTCCGAAGGTTGGTGCTCTAAGGTGTTTTCTCCTATGAACTCACCGATTCAAGCTTGGCTGTCTAGTTTTACTGCCCAGCTGTTTGCCCAATGCAGCGTGTAGTGTGATTTACTGAGCTGGGGGTAAGCAGTGTAATGAAAACTGTGCAGAGTCCTCTCGCAGAACGGCAACAGTACAACGCTGTCCCTTTATACTGTAGTTCTCCGAGGAGTCTGTAGCCTCTGACTGTCACCTAGGTAAGCTGGAACTTTCTGTTACTGCTTGTTTTCAAACTTACCCTACTTGATTCTCAGAGTCTTCTGCAAAAGGCTCGTTCATGTGAGACTGTAGCCTGTTATGGGTCAGAAGAGACTGAAGAATTCCCAACAGGGATGTATTACTGGTGTGCTCCCATCACGTAATGATACATCCATCCATGACTAGAGGATCGCTAAGTAGAGCATCACTCGGGCTCTTGTCTGTTTCGCTTGTTCTTGTGTCACTTCAACATGCTTTTCCCACCACTTCCAAACTGCCAGTCGTAGAGATAAGCTCTCGATCTTCCATGAAGTATGAGAAGTTCTGCTGGTTCTCATTTTTGAGAAAGCACGTTGGGTCATTCATAGAGTCATAATGCTGTTGTGTGTAGCTGAAGCTGTGCGCTGTACTTTGCACTCGTGTGTCAGGCTCTCATAACATCTGCTTTTTCATGTTTGGGTAACCTCCAAAAAGTTTACGCGCGACACAAACCAGCTACCTGCTTGCTTTCTTGTCTCCGCAGTGATATTCCGCCTTCCGGAGAACCTGTAAACAAAAGCAGTCGCTCCAGAGTGACGACGCGCTTCCCCAAGCTGTCCCGCAGCCATCAGAGAGAGCCGCGGAACTTGGAACCTCAGAGCGGTGATCTTTAGTCACGAGCGCCGGCACCGCGTACGTCGAGCTGCTCCGCGATTCCTTCCCAGCCCCTGTTTGTAACTGGAGGTCCTGAAGAGACTGCAGCTGCGTCAGCTGAATCCTGGAAAGAGACATTCGTCACTGAGGGTCGTGTCCCGAGTGTGACTGCTTTGGAAGAGAGCGGTCACTTCCTCTAGAGGATAGGGGAGCCCTTCAGGAAAGCTCAGCAGGCGCGTTCCTCGTTTGGTAAAGCTGCGTGGCGCATATCCTGCTCTGTTCTCCTGAAGTCCCCCTGCTGCTGCTTGTGCCGTGTTCCTTTCTACGTGAACACCTTTCTGTTCCAGAGAGACATGGCTACCATGTTCCCTCAGAACAGCAGCTGTGGTTATCACCACTTACCACGCCAGAAGGATGTGCTGAGCAAACCCTCACTAACTTACTACCTTTTGTAATATAGACTGGAGCTTTTTTATTGTAAACCTGACACACACACACACACACACAGGTTTTTAAAAAACCGATCAAAGTAGGTGATAAAAGAAAACAGGTGGGAAAAGAGCTTTTGTACATTTAGCTTGATACTCTCAATATCTTTTCATTTGTGGGAAGGAATTCTTGAAAACCGGAGAAGGTGATAACTTTTCTTAGCGACGTTGCAGTCTTGCTGTGAGGCTGGGCACAGTATTGATCTCCACAGCTCGCCACGAGGACGCAGCGAGTCAGCATGGCGCAGAGCAGAGCTTGCCAGCGGGGTTGCGTTTTGTCCTGGGTGTGTGGCCTGTGTTACAGAGCGGCGGCCCATCCGTAGCAGGGCGGTGCGGGCGTCGCGCTCTGACTCTGTAAAACCCTTCGCACGGCGATACTTAAAAATTGCTTGTAGTGAAAGTGCCTGTTACCCATCACCTCTTCCCAAAAAGCAGTTTGTAACGGTACTACTGTAAAAGTCACTAAACAAATGACAAGAGTTACTACAAGTGGTGCAAGTCCTGCCATGGATTAACTGGAATCCAGTTCAGACCCATCAGTTACACTGCCATAGGCAGTTACTCGTGTGTTAGCGATCGTCTTCTCATGATTAAGTTTAAGCAGTGTACATTCAGATTGTCTGTCAATCCTATTCCAGTTGTCTTTTGTGTCAGAACATCTTTCTTCTCAGAAGGTGGGGGTTTCTTTTGTAGAACGCTGCTTCAGTGGATGTGTCCTGTGATTTTATTACCCATTCACTACGTTCATTCTCACGTGGGTAGGTATGAAAATACAATGTGACCCTGCAGAAAAAAACCTGAATTGATGATTAGTGAAGCACTGAGGTAAAAAAAATTGTTCTTAAAGTTGTAGCAAACTGGAGCTTCTGTTCTGCAAACTTGCGTTTGTCCTGTGTTGTTTAGTCAGGTCCAGTCATTTTCAGCGGCACTTCTGCAGTGAGCAGAGCTTCGTTACACACAGCGAGCGGCAGCATTGAAACATGTAGCTTAGAGACTGCACTGAACAGCAAAACGTGGGAATTCACTCTTCAGGTCAGAAATTTCAGCAGAAGAAATACCCTGAAGTAAGGCCAAGTCACAACCTGCCTCTGAGCCAGTGAGAGTTCCCCTTCACAAAATACATGGACAGGTCACTGAATTAAGAGATCCAAAAGGCCGGCCTGGGAGCGGGCTGATTGTTTGCATTAAAAGATGGACTTTTGTGTCACCCACAGGGGCACTTATTTAAGAAGAAAAGAGCGTAAGTAGCTGGTCAGTTAGTGCTTCTCTTCAAGCTGATGCTCTGCCGATAGTTAGGTTTGTCTCTCTTGGGAAGAAAACTAGCTACAACGATGGTCCTGCTTTGAAACGATGCCAAATGTGTTTTTTTCACAGCAGGTTAGTTTGACACTTGTATTCACATGGAATTGAGAGCAAATTTGAAAGGAGACTCCGTGTGGAAACCTTTGTGACGTGTCTGTCACGTGAAGATGTGTTCATTGTCAGGAAGGAGTTCACGCAGTAAGGTGCTCCTCACTCAGGAAGGTGTAAATGGTAAGAGATCTCATTTAGCACAGACAAAACTGAAGTTGTGGGTTTGGTTGTTTAGAAGGACCTTTTTTAACCTGCGTTTGCCTCCATTATCTGATGCCTGATGATCTTGCTTCACTTGATTTTCAGTGTGTGCGTGCAGACTGCACACAAACACTTGCTGCTTCTGCTTGCTGGGTACTTTGACCAAAGCGTGTGTTGGCCTCTGGGATTAAAGTCTGCAGACAGCACTCACTTGGTGATGGGAACATCACCAATCCATTTCAAAACTAATCTGTGGTTTCTGTGAAATCTCAGAAAACGATGAAGTGAAAGCCCCTCTTCACAGGACACCTTCTGCCCATTGATGTGAATGCCCAAATTCTTAGCATTTCAAGGTGCTTTCACATGCCCTGTCTTCAAGAGAATTGTGCATCTCCATCCCAAATCCCACTGCTTTGGTTTATTGATCAGAATCAGTAAGGAGTGTTGAAGAAGGCTGGCCAACTTGGGTTAAGAATCCTGTATTATTCTTCTCAAAGACCTGTGAAGCGTAACGATGATTCTGTTAGTTGAACCGGTAGAGCACTTTATTCTGTGTCGCCTAATTCAGTGCATGAAGTTACAGGCTTCGTGGAACTCTGACTTCCTTTGATGCTGGCTGGTAGCTGTTAAACCCTTACGTGTGCTCAGTGGCTGGTGCAGAACAGAGTCACCCTGTTGGCTCTTTTGAACAGCCCTGTGATCACAGAGCAGAACGCATGGTCAGGCGGGTCCTTGGAGTTGTTCCTGCCAGCCTCAGGCTACAGCCTGGCGTGAAGCGGTGCAGAGGAATTTGCAGTATCACCTCCATTTCATTCTTGCTTTTTCTTTAGACATATGAGGTCTCTAGGGTTGCTCATCTGGACTTTTAGTGACTGTTAAAGAGAAGTAATAAAACACAGAGACACCAGTTTCATTTTAGTGCTGTCCATGCTCAATGAACAATTTCCTAAGGAAGACAGGGGCAAGGCTCTCCCATCGTGTGCAGACAGGGTTTTCTGTCGGCATTCCCGACGCACTGGCTGTGGTTTTGCAGAGTCTCATTCTTCATTTGGAGGTTGTGTCATTTGTTATAGAGAGGGCACTGCATCCACTTGGCTTTGGCTTTATCTCAAGTTTCTCAATAATAATAAATTCCCCAGGTTTATATGCGGCAGGATATTGACATAAAGGCTTACATTGACGGAGACATTAAGTCGCACGCACGTAGGAAGATTAGGTGTTTGAAAGCCAGGCTGGTTTTAGGGAGTGTGTTCTTGATATGGTAGTTGTAATCAAATTACAGTGTCTTAAAGAATCTGCTGCAAATCGTAAACCATTGTGATGGGATTAATAGAGCCATTTCGGGAAGGAGCACTATCCGAGATTGTGACGCGGTGCCGCTGCGCCAGCTTTGATTGCAGAGAGCAGCGTGGAACGTGCAGAGCAGCACCTGCGTGGTGGCTGTCAGAGTCATTCATGAGAGCCCACTAACGAAGGGGATCGCTGACTCAGAGCAGCTAGAGAATACAGATGGGGCTTGGTGAACCCCGAATGAACACGTCTGTCTGCCAGACCTATTAATGATGTAAGAACGAGGCGTTTTTTGGCAACAGAATCTGTTATTGGGACTGTCGGATGTGGATGCCGTTCGTTTTGCTTCGGAGCACACGGGGAAGTCAGTTCCGCTGTGAGTTTCAGGCCGTTTCAGTGGTTCCAACCCCCAGACCCACGCAATTTTTGTGTGCTCTCTGGCAGCTCTGAGGACAGATGATAGATACCTGTGGATAAAAATAGTCACTCTCTTGAAATGATTCTGAGGAACCCGCAGAACAGCTGTTTAAAAGGGAGAAAAGTACTGCTTGTCCCAAATTCTGCTCCGATACGCCGTGGTAGCAGCTCTGTGCTCTGAGGCAAATGAACCTGTTTTACATGACAACAACATTTATCCTCAGAAACAATAATAGTACTAATCTAGTGGGGCTCCTGGAAAAGTGCTGAAACCACTCAAGGAAGGAAAAGATTTCTCTCCTTCAGCTTCTGAAGGTTGGGATATTTCAGTTGGCACGTTCCTGTGCGACTTGGTCTGGGTGATCCCGCTGTGGCAGGGGGATTGGACTGGATGATCTTTGGAGGTCCCTTCCAATCCCTAATGATTCCATGACTCTCTGCTCCTGCATCACATGGAATATTAATCACATGGAATATTAATTTGGTGATTAATTACTCATTTCCCTAGTTTCTTACTTAACGTTACGTTTTGAAAGAATCACTGTAATGAAATGTATATATAAAAAACTCAGTCAGTTGACCTGCTGTGCGTTTCATCTAGTGGAGGGAAGATGAAGCGCTTGTTTCACACGGCGGTCTGGCGCCGAGCATTTCGTCTCTTCCTTGCTCTGCACTAACTGTGCATCTGCAGCCTGGGTTACTTACCAAACTTCTTTGAAAAAGTGAATCAGAGCTGCTGATTCTTAGTGGCTGAGGTTTTGGTTAGTAGTGGCATGAACTTCCACTAGGAAGTATTTAGAGGTGAGCGGATCTTCCAGATTCAACAACCGCTGCAAATACCTGGCCTTCAGGAAACACGAACGGGGAATCAGTTTCTCAGCTGAAGTTGTGTCCACACCATGACAGCGGTGACACCGTGGTGCTTGGGGTTTTTTGGTAGCATCTGAAGCATTAAAGGCACTATCAATTAGACAAATGAAAATGTCACTCTGAAAAGCTCTGCTTTCGTTCCTAACCGTGAGATAAGTAGCGAAGAGTCTTGTGTGTGGGACCACAGCTGTTGGCAACTGAAGGAGCTGCATTTCCCTGCTGATTTGGGGACGGGGCAGGGTGGGAGATGAGGCGGTCACTCTCGCTAACCCGTAGGAAAGATAGCATTAAGCATATCTATATGTACAGTATCCGCCTAAGTATTACTAAAGAGGTTTTACTATTACTTTAACTCGTTACGCTAACGTGTACATTCTACAGTTTTTATGCAAACGTGTACATACGTAGTTTTCTAAATTCTTTATTGTATTTTTTTTAATAACCCTGTGGTAATTTCGTGGTCAACTGGTTAAACTCTGCTACCTAGCCAAGAAGTAAATAAAAACCCAACATCTTTCCTTGCTTGAAGTAGAGCCTGCCTGCACGTTGTTTGTTCCGCTTTCGCGGTCTGCGCTCATTTCTTTCCAGTGTGTGTGTGGAGATGGGACCACTCCCCTCTACCTGGTCTTTCAGTGCAGACTGCTCTCGTCTGCGATGCTGATCAGCGTGGGAATTGCACTCTGCCTCAGATTTTGCTGTGTTTTTTAGAAAGTGAGAATTCCAGAGCCGTGTTACGGTCTGTCAGAAGGTCAGCGATACGCGTACGAGCCGATAGCCACATCAGGAGTGCAGACTGCTACCACCACTGTGTGCGCTAGGAAGAAGTTACCAGGACGACTTCACTGCTGGAGCAGAGCTGCAGGTCCCTCTTCTCCGTTCTTTCTGCTCGTGTACAGAGCGCCCCATTCCGTGCTGCAAGCCCCATCCCGTGCTACGGGAACCGCCACTTAAAAAATCCACTGGATAGTAGGTGAGGTGTTCTGCAAGGATTGATTCCACGTGCTCGTATTGCTTTGTGGTGTTTGGCTCGATCATTCTGTGGGAGGCTCTTTATAGCCTCTGTGCTCTTGGACTGCTGCTCTTCACACTGCCTCGTGTTGAGGTTCTGGTATTTTCGGAGTCTGCGGGATCACAAAGACATGCCCTCTGCCAGTTTTCAAGGATTCCTGGCTGGCAGAGTCCTCCTTACGTAGTGCTTCAGCTCTGACTTTAACTAGTTCATTTTCCTATGAAGAATATTGTCAGCATTTTATTTCTGCTGCTGTACGTCGCTCAGAGGCAGCTGAGGCACATGGAAGGTTTGTTTGATTCGGTGTCGTAGTCGGTAACCGTGTGCGGCGTGAGCCTCTTCACAGCAATTCCAGAGCTGTCAAATGCAAGGCTTTTCTGGGGGAATTGCTGTAAAATAGACTTCACATTTGTGTTGTAGCCTCACGCTGTGAGAAATATTTACAGCTAAGCCACTATAGCAAGAGAAGAGTTAAGTGGGCTGACGCTAACTTTTAAATACCTAATGTTTTCTTCCTTTTTTATCACTTGGTTCCCTATTGTTTTCAAGAGCTAATTCATCCATGAATTAAGTCATTTGCACGTGTGTCAAGTTCAGTGACAGTTTCTAGTAGGGAATGAAATTACGATTATTAAGGTTCCAAGTTGTAGAAGCTGTAAGAAAATTAATTTTCAGCAGTAGCAGTGGAGATCCCCAGGTGTCTTCCAAAGTGGGAATGTAGGCTGATAGGGAAGGAAGAAATGAAAGATAATTTAATATAGCTCAGTAATTTTCCAGCTACAAGGCAAAACAGACACCACCTCAGACATCTGTCATCAGCAATACGTGTCTCGTCTCCATTGATACACACAAACAAGTCTATTTCTTAACTGTAGAACTACAAAATCTGTGTGTCCTTAGTACTTTTTAAGCTGCTGAATGGGTTGAAAGATCTGCTTCTCAGATCCGAGCTTCAGATACACCCTGATACTTGGTTCAGCTCTTCACTGGGCTTTGCCTTGAAGCAGCCCAGATTCTCAGCAGGCTTTTGCTGAACACACTGAAGGAGCACGCCGTGCTTTGTGCATCCTTAGAGCAGATAATAAGATGAGAGGCATTTTGCAGGGATACTTTCATTTCAAACACTACACTAGATGTAATTGGCATTTTTGGAAGCCATCTGCTTGGTCTTTTTTTAAGGGTGAAAAAATTAAGTGTGACTTGGATACGTCAGTACCTCTGAGCAGTTCTTACTACGCAGGAAAATGGAGAGGAATTGGGTACTAAGGAAAAGGAAAATGAAAGCACATGTTCTGGGGCAGCGATACGCAGTGGAGAAGGGAGCGAGGAGTTCGGCGTCGTAAGGATGTGCAGTCTAGAGCATAAATGAGCATTGCACTGCAGCACACTTCCACCATAAGGTCTGTGGTGAAACACAACAAAATAGAGAATGTGTCTGCTGAAGATTCTGCCATAGGACCCTTTGAACATCTCAGTAATTGACAAATAACATCTGTGGTAGCTGTTGTACCTCATCAGTATGGGCAGGGGTCTCCTCCTTGCATGGCAGGGCTGGACTATGATATTGTGATTTCCCTTAGAGACTGAACATTTCTTCATCCAGCCCTCCTGCTGAGACGTGATAAGAGCAAATCTGGATGTGCAGAAACCACAGAGCGCAGCTTTTCGGTCAGATACGCGCTCCCCGACTGCCGTATCGCCCCGCTGAGGGTACGGACCGCGTTGTGGGAGTGAGTGAGCAGCCTTTTCAGGTGTAAGGCCCGCTGCCTCATCAACAGATGCTGAACTGAAAGGCTTCTGCTTCACAGGGAGCAGGAGCAAAACCATGTAGTAAGTCAGAGCTTGTTAGTGGACTCCTTGGATACAGAGAAGCTGCCAAATCCAACACACCTTGTGAAGCAGCACCAACAGAAGGTAACATGGAAAAGGGCAGTTTAAGATCCTGAAGTTCTCAGAGCTTCTCCTAGTTGCAGTAGTAGTGGAGGTTTGCAGGAGTTGATCTGTTTATTCTCCCCATTTCTGAATCCATCTTGTCCTGAGCACGTCACACGGTTCCACCAGGCTGGAGGAACATGGGATGCGTTGGAGTAACTGTGACCATCAAGTGCTGCTGGTACAGACAAGTGAGGCTCTGTAAGTCAGAGTTACAACCTTTCATTCACATCCACGTGTTCAAGAAAGACTCTTAATAGAAATCGTAGAGGTCTTGTGCCAGAGCAACGACTGGAGTCACGATGTTTTGACTTCAGTGGTCAGTAGGATTCATCACACACGAGATTCCTTAACCAGTAGGATTCGTGACGTAGATCACACGTAGTCCAATTAGTTAAAAAATTACTCAGAAGTATCTCGTTTGAGGTGCTTTGTAGATAATGATGATGAATTTAAGTTGGTTTAATCACAACAGGTTGCTGCTGCCGGTGTCACTGCGCTGCTGTAGTGTCGTACGTGTCCCTTCTGCTCCTGCTAGACTGGGCTGGGCTGAACACAGTAGCGCAGTCGCCCAAGTTATAACTTTTCTCTCTCTCACTAGTTGTGATAACAAAATACCAGCTTTGTACAATAACTGTGTTAACCAAGCCACTGTCCAGGAGCTAAACAGGGTGCACAGTCCCACCTGGAGGAGCAGCGTTACCTTCGCTCTGCTTTACCAACACAGGGAGTTACCCTGCTTCTCTGCCCCATTCAGCTGGATCACACATCATCAAAGGGCTCTTCTTGTTGCTGACCCATAAATGAGAGCAAGCTAGAGCAGAGAATCCTCACATCAAGTTCATCTCTGTACATAGACAGCTCTGGTATTTCCTAAGGAACAGGGACCTCTCGTATAAACACACTGTAAGCGTCGTTCTCTCTCGTGGCTTCTTAGCTCATGAGGGAGTCACATCTAGACCTCTGCTGCCCTGGCTGGTAGAAGGCTGCTAAAGAGCTGAAGCCCACAGAGAGAGATGCATTTTTGGTTTCTCAAGAAGGAGGCACATCAAATATGGAAGCTCCTGTCTGGCCTGACAGTGTAATTCTATTTAAGAAACAGAAAATGTGCTGGGTAATGTATGCAGACACCTCTGTGGTGAAGCCCTACGTGGTTTCACACCCCATTATGTGTGACCACCTTTGGTTACCATAGTAATTCTCTCTTAATTAGAAATTCACCCTCTGCTCATGGCCTTTTTGTGCGAAAGCATGAAATTCTGCTCGGCACTGAGGCACTTTATTTATTTATGTATTGACTGTAACTTACTCTGTCAAATGACTTCTTTATGCAGTAGCACTGTGTCTCTGTGACTGAAACACTGCCTTGACTTGTGAAATTCTGCAGTGCCTCCTCAGCCCACTTTCAGTCTGTGTGTAAGGGGCAGGCAGCACCAAGAGACAAGGTAGTGGTGTCAAAGGTGTTAAAATATGTAATAATGGGATCGGGAGGGCGGAGGCAGCTGATGACTGCTCCTCTGAGGTGCTCGCTGAAGAATTCTTTGTGAAGCCTTCAGACTCGTGTTGTTTCTGTAAGAATTCCAAAAAAAAGGAGTCTCTTCCCATACAGAAGTATTTCATAATGTATAAAGCTGGCTGAATTTGTCTGCTAGAGGGTGCACAAAAACCCACCAGAGGGTGTTTTGTTGATGCCTGACACAAGGGATTCTGTCCTGACCTTACACAAAAAGGATGAGGGGCACGAGGACAAGTTACTCGCAGTGTTCAAGTCAATTCTAAAATCTGGGTGCTGGGTTAGTGCTTGGGGCACACGCTCAGAAGCAAAGGTCATGATTCTACGTGCTCCCTCCTGTAGTTCTGGGGAGAAGGCTCTTGTGATTCTTGGACTGATGACCTGTCTTTATGGTTTCTGAAGTGTAGAACCTTCAAGTACACATACATCTTTCCAAGATAAAGCAAATCCCTTCCCCATATGAAAACCTTTGGCACTGAGGAATCTTTAGAGAGAACAAGACAAGAACAGGGTGTGATTCAGAAGCGTATGTTGGCAAAGCCACCCTAAGGACTCACTTAGCAGAAGAGTATAGGACAAACCAGAATGAATTCAGGCACTGCAAGGGTCAGAGAGATAGGTTTTGAACGTTTGCCCCATTTCTACCAATTGCTTATAACACTCAGTGAGTCCAGTCATTTAGTCTTGAACGTGAAGTTCTTGGGCTATGTAAGGTAGGAGATGATTGAGAGAGAGAACATGAAGCATGCAGCTTAAACCCATCTGCTGTCTTTCACAAAGATCTCTTGTGTGCCACGATATACGAGAGAGGCTAGCCTTAGCCACTGTGTGAATTCATCAGCCAGAGTGGAGGAATTCTGAGTGCTCACATAAATGCCAGTGTATCTTAGGATTGTGTGTCAGCCTGGACAGCAGAAGCAAGAGCAATCCTTTTAGCCTGTAGTATATTCCCCTTTAGGATGTGTTTTGGTTACTGCTAACAAACACCACGTGTGAGCAGGACTAGACAACCAGCAGCTAAAGAAACCCAAACCCGTTTCAGCATCGTGGTCGCTTTATGCATTTTGGAGGTGTCAGCTGGCCTGTCTCAACTGTTACTTGTTTTTATTTCATGCTTCTCCCAGCTTTATTTCAGCTTAAATAAGTCTGATACAGAAACACTCAAAACACTGGATCCAGAACCGAAACGCAGCAGTCTCTTTTTTGTATGTGTCTGATAGAAACGATGGTTTTAATTTAACCTGTCTGAAAACATTCCCTAAACAAGTCTGGAAGGTTCTTAAGGAGCACAGTCAAATTGGGCCAGAGGCAGGGATCTCTGATTACAATTCCAGCCTTGACAATTGTTCTCGAGTCAGCTGCGCAGCATCATTTCTGTAAGGAAAAACAAGTGACTTTAAAATCTGTTGTCACAGTGCAGTTGATTAATGTTAAAAGACATCATCCAGCAGTCAAAAGCTTAACAGTACAAGGGAGAGCAGTCAGCACGTACGCACGTAAGTTTGCCAACATGCCCAGCGTAAAACAAATGACTTGTTATATGGGATCTCTGTTGTGCCTGGATCCTGATTTTCTGAGTCATCTCTTGATTTACTGGAACAGAATAAGATGAGTAAGAGAGTCAAATTATAGGGGAAAAATGTCTGCAAGCTGTGGAACGTCCAACACTGTTACGGAGAAGAACAATTATTCAGCTTCTTTGTGATCTTTATTGCCTCTGAATTTCACATCAGATCTCTCCCACAGGGAGGAGTTTCATAAAAACCTCATGAATAACCAAGGTCAGTCTTCAGAACCACAGAGATCAGAACAGCCTTTCTCCTTTTTATATTCCTCTGTAACTGCAGTCTTGCATCACCTGAATGCGTGTGGCTTGTCCGTATAATGAAGGGGATAAAAGCAGGGGGGTTATTACCGCCCCATTAAGTTGAGATTGGGTTTTGTGCCGCGTTATGAATCGTCATCCTGTTGCACAAATTACTAAGCACTGAGCTGGAAGGTAAATGAATTTAAAGCATATTCAAAGCATAAGGGAAAAGAAGGGTGAAGGAGGAGGCAGCACACGTTTTAGCTTGTCTTCAGTGAAAAGCATCCTACAATTGTCATAGTGAAGGTTTTCACGAAGGCAGAAAAGCCTGTGTTGGACACCTGGCTGTAGCTGTCATCAGGGGCAGTTTGAAAAGCCCTTAACTGCAACGTTCAGAAGAAGGAAGAGCTGCAGTATCACACAGAGAAGTGTCACGCAAGAGAACTCTGGCTGTGCAAGGGCTGACCACATACAGATGCAATTCTAAGGCAGTATAAAACTGCACTGCAGAGATGTGTCCTTACAGCTGAAGCTCTTCTTCAAGACTAAATTATTTTTAGAGTGTGAGGATCACCAATAAAATACCAAGTTCTCTGCTCAGGATGAGAACTAGAGCGTGGATGGCAGTGCTGAGGTTGTAGCTGCGTAGCACTTTGTTGAAGGTCAGCTAGTGTGCATTTACCTTCGCTGTGATTTGTAAAATCCTTGTGTTTCAGCTGCTTGTTGTGACGCAGCTGTCCCCCACGGCCTGTGAAGAAAAGGTTCAGTCCCAGGTTAAATTGTACCTTGTCAAAGCAGGGATGTGACCGCATACGAACGACTTGTATGACTCCATTTGTTGTTCTGCTTTGTAAATCTTTTGACTCGGCGTACATGCGTGCGTAGGAAGAGGAGAGCGGATGTGAGAGAAAGGTCAGGGATGCTGTAGCATCTGTGAGGCTTTCCTTTTGCTTCCACGAGGCAGGAGGTGCCTTTTCAGTGTGCTGTTATGCTTCCAAAGGTGAGCAGAATCTGTAAGCTAAATTTCTGTGTGTGAGACTTGGTCTAGGTGGTCCTGTGGCAGGGGGATTGGACTAGACACCCATGTTGGTGCAGCTCTAACCTTCCTTTCCTCCCTCCCCAGTTTGATTTTACAGTGAATAGTGTGACATTTGGCCACAGATGAAATGTCATTATCTACTCAAAGCCCAAGATTAAGTCTAAGGGCAAGGCAAGACAAGATGTTGGATTGGATTGTCTTCGTACTGGAAAGAAAACTTCTGCAAAGGACCAGAAGTAGCAGTAGGTAACCCCAGAGGAGGAGCCACATCCCTGCTGTTTATGTTTGTTGCAAACACAGAAGTGCAATAGTTGAATGAGTTGTAGGAGTGCTCAGGAGAAGATCAACGTGTTAGAATTATGGCTGGTGAGCATAAACATTCTGAAGAGCTGAACCTAGAATTCAGTCAGTCTGTTGTGTAAACGAAAAATCATCTTAGGCAGAGAAACCCGGAGGAACTTCCATTAGGGAGCTCAAGCCCTAATTTAGCAAAGTTAAAATTAAGGTAATCCTATAATCCTTTATAAAATACTAGAGGTTTTTTTGTATGAGAAAACACAAAAATAGTATCACCTACCAAAATTAATTCTATTCCCACAAACAAGATCAGTCAAAGGCAGCATGTACATCTTAATCAGGGCACACAAAAGCAAGAGCTCTGGGGGGAACCTGAAGTGGTTGTCTAGGAAACAGCAGCAAAAAACCCCAGTCGATGTATACTACTGTTAACAGGCAATCAGGGTTCACAGAGTGCAATTAGAACTTCATCTGAGAACTCCCAAATCACATAAAGCCTTCGAAATGTCACGTAACAGAGCCCGACAGGTGTGATGCGACAGGCAAAACCCCCTGTGGCAGTGCAGATACTCCGAGCCAGTCACCACGTCTTGCCTCCTAATTTTGTGTTTTTATGAGCATCTGGTTTTTTCTAACCATCTTCACATCCACAGATAAATAAACACCGACGAGAGTCTGACACGGCTGTATCTACTGCAGGTGTTAAATCTGTACGTGGTACTTACCAGACAATACTGAGAGCCAGCCCACAGTACTTCTCCAGTTACAACACGTCGGTGGGACGAGGTACTGGCACATGATTCAAATCACACACAGACCATGAGGGATTGGAAGGGACCTCAGAAGATCATCTAGTCCAATCCCCCCACCAGAGCGTATGCATTTGACTCTGGATTTCACGCAAACATTCGCTTTCTGCAGATTAGTCTGGAATCACAGAACATTAGGGATTGGAAGGGACCATCAGATAACTGCAAGGCAAATTAAAAGTTCATAGGCAAAAACTGAATCTGTGAATTCTCTTGCCACCCTGGCCATCTGCAGTGTCTAGCAGTCTGCACTAAAGGGTCACCTCGGTAAATAATTTAGCCTTGGTTCAGCTCTGCGGTCAAACACAGGGAGAGCAGAGCACTGGGGCTTTTGTCCCCTTTGCTTGGCAGAAGATTGTATGGAAGTGAGAAACAGCCAGCCTTACTGCCTGCACGGGTCTGGCTGTCTTCCTTGCCAGGTTTTTGGATCCAGGGCATCAGTCTAGGGAATCCTGCTGCGGCAGGGGGATTGGACTAGATGATCTTTCGAGGTCCCTTCCAATCCCTAATGTTCTGTGATTCTGGATCGGTGCCTGAAGTGTCTCTTGACTGTCAGGCAGGAACCCGTGTGTCATCACAGCTCTGTCAGCAGCAGGAGGAAAGGCCCAGCCGAGGGGTGATGGGTTAATGCCCCTGTCCCTGACTCGTCCCCTGTCACCCTGCGCCCTGGCGACTACCCCCAGCCTCATGGGGACGGGTGTTGGGCAGAGCTGAAACCTGAACGCAGCAACCGCGGTACAGACGGCTGTCAGCCCTGCCGGGGGGCCGGGGAACGCGGGGCAGCCGCTGCCATCGCTCGGGGCCGTTCCCGCCCAACTGCGGCGTCACTTCACCAGTGCCAAGGGAGTCAGCCTCACCTCCATCCCTGGAAAAATGA